>JABUQX010030885.1:0-15000 GCA_015478945.1 Trachelipus rathkii
TGATGATTTTGGGAACGAAAAAGTTTTGTTGTTCATTAAATTTAAATCGAAATTTATTTTCAATATGTTCTTATTGAAAATTTACTGAATTTATTTTTAAAGGTAAGTCGCTTCGATGTTTGAGATTATAATTTTTATTGCGAAGTTATTTCTGAATTTCCGAATGTGTAACCACGTTATCGAACAAGATGTAGTATTATTTTATATCTTCGAAAGTGGACAGAGATGAAAAAAACTCTAGTCAAATTCCGAAGATGATGACAATAATAACAACAATATTTATTGTGATAACGATAATGTCGATAACAATAATAGCATACTACTAAGACTTTCTATAATTAGTACTACGAAAGCAATAATAATAATAATAATAATAATAATAATAATAATAATAATAATAATAATAATAATAATAATAATAATAATAATAATAATAATAATAATAATAATAATAATAATAATAATAATAATAATAATTATTATTAATGGTAATGACTACCAATAATAATTATTATTTGTAGGAACAATCTTCGTTGAAGACACAAAAAGTGCTTCAGTGAGAAGATGAATTCCGATAATAACTTTTATTTTAGGTTCCTAATGTTTCTCGTTTCTGTTTAGAAAACAAGGAAAACAATAAAGAAACCGTAATAAGCAAATGTCTAATTCTTGGAAACTAATTATTATTACAAGACAGGGGTGAAGCCTCTGTCTGGGGGTTTCTAATATTTGCTCCACCACCAATCGGGATTAAACTATGATTACCATTACCACTAGTTACAATTTATCATGCACGGAAATCACGACGTGGAAATTACACGAAATTCAGAAACTCGTTAAACTTTGGCTAATAAAATTTCTTATTTTTCAAAAGAAATTTATGGATGTATATATATATATATATATACATGAATATATATATAGATTATATTTATATAATAAAAATTATATAAAAAAGGCTATAAATAAGATTTTTGGACAAGATAGCCATTTTGAGTAGCGAATTTTATTTGTCAATTTTGACTCGAAATTTTTGGAACGTGATCAGTTATCAATGCGATTTTTAATATTTCTAAATAAATATTTATAATTTTATATAAATATTTTGATAAATATATATATAAAGAGTAATTTTCATTTACAATAATTTTAAGGGAGGAATGTTACAAATATAATTTTATGATAAGAATCGCTTCGAGACGACCCTCAAAAAATCAAATTTCACGTATGAAATATTGACCAATATTTAGATTTTGATTTTTAGTTATTATTTCTAACTTTCTATTTTCTATGCTATTTACGATTTATATTTAATTTTTAATATTAATAAAAAATGATTCTCATTTTTTAGCGACGATACAGTAATTTCTGACCTACCTATTTTAATTGAAATTTCTAATTTCAACTATGACGAGAATTTTTCTCTATAATGAATTTTATTACTTTAATTTCTACGTTTTTATTTATCTTTGTTTAACCTTTTATTTTTATTATTATTATTGTTTAATCAAATCTTTAAGTTTAATAGTTCTAATTATTCCTTTTATATTAAATTTTTCCTAAACCTCTTATTTTCCCAAAATTTCCCTTTAGCGTTTTTGCTTACTTTTTTGTATGTGAATTTATTGTTTGCATGTATAAAAAAATAAACAAAAATTCAGTATACATCACGTTGGGTACAAAATGTGTTTGTAAATATCATACTTTTAAGCTTTCGCCGAAGAGAGAGAGAGAGTAAAAGATAGGCAAAAACCTCGAAGATATCTCCATCCTATAAATAATAAAACTGGACATGAAAATTAAGACGAAGTAAAAAAGGTAGGTTGAAAGATGACTGACGCGGATTTTTAGTATTCAGTGATGAAAACTGAAAGACTAAAAAAACGTGGGCCAATCGAATTTTAATTCAACCTTGAGAACTATTCTAAAAAAAGCACGTCAACATTATATATCAACTCGTGTGTCCACGATCAAAATTGAGTTATTCTGACTGAACAATTCAATTAGAAGAGACTGATTTGATATATAACGCTAAAGCACTTATCAAAAAATGAATGTAACGAATCAAAAACTGAAGCCTTTTTTTCTAATGCCTGCAAGGAGAGAAGGGTTGGTCAAATGACCGTTAGTGGGGATCCCTAAGTTGTCCAGAAGGCTTTATGAATGACATACCTACACAAATTTCCTAAAAACACCATTTAACGGAAGGAAGGTTTTCAATTCTCCGCTGTTGATTTACAAAAAAAAAGAATCAAAAAATTAAACGTCGGCATGTCGTTTCCGAAATAACAATGATGCCTCTAAAATATGAAAGGTAGAGACCCGTCTTAAGGATAGGCCTCGATGAAAGATGTTAAGCTACTCGATACTGCATTGAAAATGATCTCGTAGAATTTCTTTCGACTCGGAAATGCAAAATATGGGACAGAGTCTACTGAGCGTGCAGTAATTAAGATTGTGATTGCTCCTCGGTCGCTCTCGCCGTTTTATAGTCGATCAAAACGACGCTGAGGGGGTTGACGGTGAGCAATTAGTTAAATAAACTTTAAATTGAATTATTAATATTTCAATAACAAATTTATTATCAAAAATTAGCAAATTTAAAATTATATAGTAAATAAATAAATTTATCAAACGAACTAATGTAGATTTATCGTAAAAATCATTAGAAGTTTACAACAGAAACCTCTGGCAACAATCACATGTTGTAAACTGGATATGTTTATTCTCAGAGAAATTACATAATAATTGTAATTTTTTAATTAAAGATAATTAACAATTTTAACAATAACTATCAGATTCTGTATGTTTTTCTGATTAATTTGATATAAATTTTATTTTTCTAGGACGATTGCAAGCTAAAATATATTGAATTTTTAATGTAAAAATTTGAAAGGTCATCTGAGGTCAAAAACTTGACCTTTCGATTAAAGGAGGTCAATGACACTTACGTAAATGAAAGATTAGAGTGTTAAGACCAACTTGAAATATCAACCAAGTCTGGCACTCATTGAGCACCTGGTTAATTAGGGGGGGGCGGGAAAACTTTCAAAATGAAAATTCTCAAAATCGCAGGCCTATCTTTGACAGGTAATTTGATATGTTTATAATTAGGTAATTATGACTTTGATCGATGTAAATTTCTATCAAAATGTAGTTTTATATCTGTAGTATAATCAAGGGAAGTATGAAATTTCAAAACTCTGTCAAAAGAGAGAAAATCGAATGCCGGTTACTTGTATCAGTTTTACTTTTCAATTTGGAAGGTTCTGTGTAAATGTATATATTATATTATATATTATATATATATATATAATTGAAATATATAATTTACTTGGTTGAAAAATTGGTCAACAATATAGTTTTGACATGAATAAGAAGAATCCGATGAAATTTTTAACAAAAAATGAAATGGGGGGGGCTCCAGCCCCTAACCCCATTTTTTAGGGGTTACAGGTAACCTAGGGGTCCCAAACTTGGGACTTTAACTATTTATTATTAAATGAATTAATATTGTGAATTTCAAGGGCGCAGCCCAATTATAAGGGATACTTTACTCTTATGAGCCACTATCATAGTACGGTATTGAAATCTGAAATTTCTCGGTGCAAAATTGCACCGACTCTCAGAGCAAGTTTTTATTAATGAATTTTAATTTTTTTATATATATAAATGATTATTAAGATTATTATTTACAAACTTTAAAAAGGAAATAGTGATGACTAGTGTATTCACAATTCCCTTGATCACGATTGCAAGTTAACCACTCGCGAATCCAGTCATCAAAACCCAAAAGGAAACTGGCCACAAGTGGCAAATGAAGTAATTTAAAATAAATTACGACACGCATACACCCATAGGCACTTACACTTATGCACACACACTTACACTTATACACACACACACACACACTATGCCACTTATACACACTTACACTTATACACACATACACTAGGACACTTATACACCCATAGACACTTACACTTACACCTATACACACACACTATGACACTTATTCACACATACACCCACCCATAGACACTTACACTTACCCATAGACACTTAAACCACCCATCAGACACTTACACTTAACACTTACACTCACACATACACACACCCATACTCGTATCTTTAATGACTCAGCTTTAAGCCATCAACATTTGATGCCTCAAGTAGATATTACTATATATATATATATATATATATAAATAATATATATATATATATATATATATATATATATATATATATATATATATTATATATATATGCGAACCGGAAAAACGGCCACGGTGGCTTCAAGTAAGGGCTGTTATAGGTTATATTTATATTATAGTATATATATATATAATATATTATATTTATTATATTTATATATATATATATATATATATTATATTTATATATATATAGTATTATAATATATTATATTATATATATATATATAGTATACATATACTATATTATATGCGAACCCGTTGAAAACGCCACGTGCATCAAGTAAGGGGCATGTTATAGGTTATATATATATATATATTATATATATTATAATATATATATATACTTATATATATATATAGTATAATATAATATATATATATATATATATTAATATATATTTATATATATATATATTCATTTAGTATTTATTTATTATTTGCTGCACTTTTTTCCCGCTTTGGAGCGCGGGTAGTAGTGGTACGTACAGCCTCTCTCACTCACACTTCCCCTCATCTCGCCCTCACCACCTCCCTCCACCCCACTCTATCCCTCGCCAAAACCCTACCCTCTTCCTCCCTCATCCCTCCCTCCTCCAGCATCTCCTTTATTCCATCCATCCACCTCCTCCTTGGTCTCCCCCTTCCTCTCCTTCCTATCCCCTCGCCCTCCCAAACTCTCCAACCACCTCTGTCCTCCATTCATCACTAGATGGCGCCATACCAATCTTAACATTCCCTTCTCCGCTTCTTCCCACCAACACCATTCCTCCAATCACATCTCTCCCTCACCACCCTATTCCTAATTCCTCTCCCTTCTGCAACCCCACAAACCGCTTCTCAACCCCCTTCATCTCAATACTTCCCAACTCGTCCTTAGAACTGGCATTCAACCCCCACGTTCACACCCATACAACACCGCTGGTACACAAATTTTTTCAAACATACTTATCTTAAACTTTCTGTGATAAATCCCCCCCCTTTCCATAATTCTCTCAGACCACTCAAAACTCTCATTCCTTTTCCTACTCTATGTTCTATCTCCTCCTTCATCTCTCCCCCCTTAATCCCATCCCTAAAATATCTAAAAATCTTTACTTCTTCCAATACTTACACCCCCTACTCTAACCCCTACCCCCTCCCCCTCCTCTCTTCTCCTCCTCAAACACTAACATTTTACTCTTACCTGGATTTATTTTAAGCCCCTTTTGTCCACACATTCTCTCAAACTCCGTCACCAAATACCTTCAGCCCTTCCGCGTCTTCGCCACTAGGCTGTATCGTCCGCAAACCAATATCAGTTCACTTCCCTTCTATCATTCCCATTCATCAATTCCACCCCCCTCCCCTCCCTCACCATTCCTCTGCAAACACTCTCCATAAACAAATTGAATAGCCACGGCGACATTACACACCCCTGCCTCAAACCTCTCTCCACCCCAAACATCTCACTCTCCCCTCCTAAAACTCTTCACACACATTCTACTATTCCATATAAAAGACCCTAATACCTTTACCTAATTTACCCCCACTCCATTTCTCCAACACCCTCCACAATTCACCCCTCTTCACTCTATCATATACTTTCTGTGATAAAGAAACACACCCATTACCAAATTTCCTTTTCCTCTCTATACTTTTCTCCCACAAAGGCATTCTTAGGTAACCTTGGTCCCACACCCCCTCTTCCCGCCCTACCTCCTCCTTGTCTCTTCCCCCTTCTCCCCCTCCGTTGAGAAACCTCTCAAAAAAAAAACCAAAATAAAAAAAAAAAAAAAAAAAAAAAAAAAAAAAAAAAAAAAAAAAAAAAAAAAAAAAAAAAAAAAAAAAAAAAAAAAAAAAAAAAAAAAAAAAACATACCTAGTTCCTCATTCTTACTCCCACATATCCACATTATCAACCTACACCCCCTTACCAAAGCCCTCTACCACAACTCTACAACCTTCAACCCAAAACAAAACCCCCCCCAAAAAAAAAACAAAAAAACACCAAAAAAAAAAAAAAAAAAAAAAAAAACAGACAAGAAAAAAAAATAAAAACCCAAAAAAATGATAAAAAAAATTGTTGTTTTTTTTTTTTATTTTTTTTTTTAAATCCACCACCCCCCACACCCCCACCACACCCACCACCAAAACAAAACAAATCAAACAAAAAAAACAAACAGGCTAGACCCACAAAAAAAAAACAAAGACACAAACACAAAAAACATATTAAAACACAAAGAAAAAAAACAAAAAAACAAAACAAAAAAAAAAAAAAAAAAAAAAAAAAAAAAAAAAAAAAAAAAAAAAAAAAAAAAAAAAAAAAAAAAAAAAAAAAAAACAAAAAAAAAAACAAAAAAAACAAACAAAAACAAAAACAAAAACAAAATAAAAAATAAAAAAAAAAAAAAACATAAAAAAAACAAAACTGAAAAGAAAAAACAATAATAACACAAAAACAAACAAAAAAACAACCAAATACAACCCCCACACAACCCCAACATAGCACAATAAACAACCCCCCCCCAATCAACCACTAAAACAAGACACACAAAAAAAAATTATTTTTTTTTATCCGCCTCAGAACCACCCAGCCCCCCCCCACAAAAATTATCCAAATGCCCCCCCCCACCCCCCCCCCCCCCCCCCCCCCAAACACACACACAGAGAGATACGGGGAACCAACAACCATCCTCCCAATCATGTAGGTACTCACCACTCTCACACATATCATTATAAACCCATACAAGCCAATCATTCTAACCTCTGCCTTTCCTTTTCATGCAACATTTTCCATTCTCCCAACCATCCAGATCCTGCGGAACTTCCCTTTTTTTCCTTTATTCAAGGCCCTAATAATTTCCTCCATTTTTATTTCATCCTTCCCCTTCCTCCCCATCCTCTCCCCATTCTCACCTCTTGTAAAACTATCCCTCCCCCAACCCACTTCATTCAATAAAATCCCTAAAAACTCCCCCACTCTTCCTCACCTATCCTCTCCTCCTATCCACTCCCACATCTCCTCCCTTAATCCTCTCCCCAACCCCTCCATTCTTATCTTATCCTTATATTATTACACTTCTTTTCAGAACATCTATGCTTCCACTGATTCAAAAATTTTCCAGTCACTTATTCTACACATTCATCTTTTTCTCTTCTCTTCGCCCTCTCCACCGCCCTCTTTGCTTCCAATCTAACCCTTCTATATTCCTCCCAGCTTTCACTTCTCTCCTACTTCCCAACCATTTCACATAAGCCTCCTTTTCCTTTTCACACACTCCTTCACCTCCTCACTCCACCATTCACTCCCTTTCCTTCTACTTGCCCCCACCCTTTTCACTCCACATACCCTTCTAGCCTCTTCACATATTGCCTCTTTAAATCTCATCCACTCCCCTCCACCTCCCAATTCCCGTCCCTCTCACGTCTCTCCACTTATCCTCAAACCTCTCCCTAAAACTCCCTCTTACCACACTGATCTCCCCATTTTTCCACCTTTAAATCCACTTCTACTTTCTCCTCTTTTTCTCCCCAATTTCCCTAACCGTTCACCTCTCCATTCCTACCCTATCCTAGCAACCACCAATAGTGATCCGATTATCCCCCTCCCCGCCCCCTCTAAATAATACATTTACCATCTAGTAATCTAACCTCTATCCTTCCCATTTACACACACATATCAAGTACCGCACACTCCCCCCGTTATCTCACTTTTCCATGTATACTTATGATTTTTCACTTTTTTTAAACCAAGTATTCCCCACTTTCATTCTTCTTTCAACACACAACTCTAACAGGCTTTCTCCCAATTACATTCCTCTCCCCACCCAAAATGGTCCATACATATTCTTCCCACTCAACCTCCCTTCCCACTCTGCATGCAAATCCACCCAAAAGGACATTTTTATCATTTACCACAACCTTTCCCAACACTCATTCAAATCCCCCAAAAAACTTTTTCCCTCATTTTTACTTTTTTTCATATTATCCCCGCTACATTCCCTCTTCTTCATCTCCCCGCACATAAACCCCTCACCAATTTCCCCCCCGAATTTCACTTTTACCCACATTATCCTCGAACTCACCTGATGCACAACTTTACCTTTCCCACACCTCATTTCCTCATAACTATTCCCACCCCTTCACCTCGCCCTCACTCTCTCGATTCACCCCTGATATCATACCCTTGTATTTCCCAAAATCCATCTCCCTCTTTCCCTTCAGCTTAGTTTCAGTTAATCATAATAAATACATAGTTTTTTCTTCGAACATTAATCCCACTTCCTCCCTCTTCAAATCCTCGTTTACCCCTCTCACATTCATACATCCCACCCTTATTACCTCTCTCTTCCCCATCTTTTCCCTTCTTCTATATCTATTTTCACCCAGAATAATTAATTCTAGCTATTACCTAATTAATGACGCTTTGTGGGACTCCCCACCCTAGGTACTTCCCAACACCTAGGGCCACCACCCCGCTCACCAAAAATACCCACAATAATAATACTAAAAAGGTTAAAATATAATATAAAAAAGGTTAAAACCTACACTCTATCTCTCCCTCTCCCTTCCCTCCCTTTAAAATTTACACCCGTTAAAACTTTATTCTAATAAAATCTTTATTCAATCAATTAAAATTCTCCAAAATCCCCCACATATACACACACACATTTGCCCATACACATTTGCCCATACACATTTACACTATATAATTTATGATATATATATATATACAAATAAAAAAGGAATGTCAAGAACAAATGAATAACTTAAATAATCAAAACTAATATAAATGCTCCCGAATATCACTCCTTGTGGGATATGAATATATCTCAACTCAAATCGTTTTTGTCCAGCAGATTTTCTCCAGAAGAACAAAGTTTCCTACCAAGCCAACTTTTTCTGTTTGAAAATATATCTCATATATAGGATACTCAACCTAATTTCACACATACATAAATATTGGCAGACATCCACAGATCTATGATTTCCTTCTTGCAAAGAAAGATTGACGTCGTAAATGTCAATCGCTGCTGAGAAATGAATTTTCTCCAAAATGGCCACTGAGCACTTAGAATATTGGACTTCTTCTTCGATGAAAATCTTGGAAGATTGTATGGAATATTGAAGAATGTCTTGAAGAATAATTATGGTCGCCTTTTATGAACATTAATTCTCATATAAAAGACACTCCGTAAAAAAATATCTTGTATGATAACTAGTTATAACAATTAGTTTCAATTATATTTCACGTTCATATGCTAAGGGTTAAATTTGAGCATTATTGTTCTCAGTCTACGATACGAGTTTACCTGTAGCTTGATATATGTCAACAATATAGGAAATGATGTGATTCACAGAGTTCGTACACAATTTATACAATAGATCGAAGCAATATTAATAAACAATAAACATCTTGCAATGTCACTGGATACAATAGATACTAACTTGACGGGTTCTCAATCTTTGCGTGAGATTAAGTATTAATAAACAAATATGATTTATTATTTCTGATAAATCATTTAGAATAGTTTCAATTTATTCTTAGAAAAGCTGGATCACAGCTGTATGAAAGAGCATTTATTTTGTATACTCATACGAAATATGACAAAACCTGATGGTACAGATACTTTCTACAGGAATGATATATGAAGATATATAGTCATATATAATAATTAGAATCAAATTTCCTGTATTACATTGTAATTCACCCAGTTAAGTCTTATACTTATACATGAACTATCACTAGGTGCATCAGCGGCTAATTATCCTTATAGAAGCTATATTATAGAACATTTGTTAAATTATTCAGACGATGCTAAACAATCGTCATCTCAAAATATCAATGGTATTTATTTTATAGCTCATTTCATAGAGTATTATATTATTTTAATAAAAATATGCAAATAAGATATTACTTTACTTTAAATCAATATAAAAATATGAATTTTACGGTCGAGTAATATAAATGGCGATGATCCTTATCTACTCAAGAGACTCAGTTCATTATACCTATCTGTAGATCAGAAATATTTTATCAACGGTCAAATATACACTAAATATTAGCTCATAAAATAAAAATGATAACCTACATTCATTAACACATAGCACTGAATATGCATACATACGAAACTGCTGCGCTATAAAACATGTTTGAGAGAATCTTCATACAATTATCCTCATATTGCAGTCATAAAGTGTAAATTAAATAGCCACATACATACATTACCGATATCATACGCGACACATTTACATTGAAATTCAGTTAACAAATACAGTCCCGAGTACATACATACCTATATTTAGACATAATCATTACATAGCATACAAGATAGCATACCATTACATACATTTACAGATACGAGTGACACCGAAGAGTATTTTAACTTATTCACTCAATAAAAGGTTAATCAGAGGTATCATACATTAATCCACTAACATAATGTAAACAAGGAAAATTTACTCAACAGATAAGTAATTAATACGGATGATTGTGGAACATGAAGCCTTCTTTCACATCAGGGAATATTATAACAAGTCACCTACACTATATACAATTCACATCTTCATCGTGCCTTTGAGAGGTATCAGTTTACATGTGTGAAGTCGAATACTTGCGCCCACAATCGACGTGATTATGAAATGCTTAATACAGGAGACCTATACCAACCACCCCACTCTCCTTCCGTCCTCGACCATTTTTACGACTTGAGATAGCCAATACTGTATCATGTAATGATGAGTGGGACACGGCTAAATCTTGAATGAAATACGCAAAGAAGTATGTAGATTTATAGCCCTTATGATCTTACTGCAGCATCCTTTCAGCATCTTGAGACTGCACTCTATCATAAGTTAAACATTTTGATGAAAAGGGTCCCCTATGGACATAGTCCCCCCCCACAATTATCTTTGATCGAGCTCGTACAATCACCCCATCACTGTAGTTGGTAACTAACATACTATACTACTTAGACGCATAACCCTCACTCCAGTTGAAATTGACTCGATGTCCGCACACGTACATTTTGAATTATTTAAAGATGCAGATGAGAGGAAATAAAACTCGGTGTTTGAAAAAATGAACCTCCGCTTATAGGAGTGTTTTGCTATTAATCTTGAAAATAACTCTGTAAAAGTTGGAGAAGGATATCCTGCTTTCAGTTTATTCATACATTGCTACATATCTCGTCACATCACTCTCAACAGGACATTGATTTTCCCGTTTATAGGCAATAAAATCGATACTGTTCATCATAATTGATTCTTTGACGTAACAATTTATATTTGAAATAATCATTATATTTACTTTATTTTTTAAAAATATGAGACTAATTGTACCTATTGAAAAACTAGTCTACTAACTTTCAACAATACCCTATAATTTACCAATTGTATGTGGAGTCTATTGTATTATTTCATCTATATGTTTTTTAAATATATGTAATGTTTTAATAAAGCTTTGTAAAATATATTTGATCAAACAATCTTTAATGATATGTCAAAGAATTTAAACGTTTTCTGATTATGTAATAAATGCCTTTTAAAAATGAAAAAACCGTACGATATTTACATTCTCATCCTTAAAACTCGTATACTATAAGGAAAGGTTTTTTAATAAACATTTCGAATAACAATTTTCCATAAATAAAAAGATGTTTATCATTACAGAAACTCTGTGGTGTTTTTATTCTTGACATACAAATTAAAAAAATAATAAAAGTATAAATAAAAAAAAGTATTAAAAATAGAAATACTAAAATACATAACAGTTAATGATTAAACATAAATATATATAAGAAAACTAGATAATTGTTAATAAAATATGATGAGTTAATAGTCAGTAAAGCAGAAGTTATAAGCATAAAGCGAAAAGTTATAAGCAGTAAAAAGCGAAAAGTTAGAATGTCAGGTAACAGCAAAGTTAAACTAGATAAAGCAGTAAAAACAAAAGCATACTCAATCCCTGTTTGATTTACTTGATTTACTGATTTACTGCTTTTAAGTATGTATATGTTAATAAATGATTATAATGTTAAGCAGTAAATACACTCAGTGAGTTTAAAGCAGTAAAAATGAAGTTTAAAGCAGTAAAATGCGTTAAGCAGTTAAAAACACAGCATACTAATGCCATTCTTTATTGGGTGTTAGGTAACACCTGCTATACTCTGATTTTACCTGAATTTACTGGGCTTTAAAGGTATGTGAATGTATATTGGACGTTAAAAGCAGGGTAAAAGCATTGGATGAGTTAAAACAATGATAAAGCAGTAAAGGAAACAAAGAGCAATAATCCCCTAGGTGTGAGGTAATAACATCCTCTAGTTGATTTAACTGATTTACTGCTTTAGCGTATTGTAAAGTATATGTTTATTAAAATTTCTGTACAATTGTAGTTGTAAATCTTTCTGACTGGATTTTTAGAAGTATAATTCTTCTTTGAATAGTTTACATTGATATCATATTTTTTCTTCACCTGCGGGAAATTTTTGCGTCTGCGGACGCAGCGCGGGCGCGCGGTTACGCGGAAAATATTCGCGCCTGTGCCTGCACGCGGTCGGGCGGAAATATGCCGCCTGCGGGCGCACGCGGCGGCGGTTTCGCGGAAGGGCTGACCTGCGGACGCGGACTCGGACTCGGAACGTTGCGGTCACTGTCTCAACTGTGTAACTCTTAGATTTATATTTCTGTCATTTGCTATGTGTTATTAAAATACTAACCTCGTAGTAGGAAAGGCATTCTAGCAGATTGTATATGTACACCATTCGTGTTCCCAACCTTATTACCTAGGGTAGACACCCATATTAGGGCTTTTCGGGGCTCAGGGGAAGCTAGAAAAGGCTTGAAAAATGTGGCCTTCAGTTGGCACTATGTGGCACTCACTTGGCACTCACTGGCACTGCACCTGGATCTCAATCTAATACTCATGAGAACATTAAATAGAAGCATCCCTAGGTACTAATTACTGGATTGGGAACCACGAACGCATCAATTAGCGTCGGGTCAAAATTGACCCATGGTATATGGCAAGGTCCAGGCCGAAATATCATGGTCATAATCAAAGTTAAGATCATCAAAAAGGGCTAAGCTCCTAAAGGAAGATCAAAAATTTACCGTGGGCAAAATTGACCCATGATCATACCAAAAGGCTTGGTCGTGTGTTTGTACGTGTGAATAAGTGTAAATGTGACAGTGCAAAGTAATCTATGGGTGATGTGTATGACGTGTCATAGTTGAATGTGTGTATATATTGTCATAAGTGAATGTGTGTATAAAGTGTGTGTGTGTGTGTGTGGCGTGTGTGTGTGTGTGTTCAGGTGTTCCAAAGTTAGGATTAGACCATACATCGTTCCATAGTTAAGAACGACCACATATGCTGTGACGGTGGGGCACCGAAGTGGCAAGAAATTGGCGTGGCCAAAAATGACGCAATGGTAAAAATGGCAAGATTCAAGGATAAATATATTCGGTCAAACAAGGTTCAAGACATCAAAAAAGGGCTAAGGCCCCTAAAGAATGGACAATAAATTCCGCTGGGCCAAAATTGGGACCCACGAAGGACACAAAATTAACGTGGTGCCAACAATTGCTCCCACGGTATCTGTAAAACTTTGGAGCAAAGGGGAAGGACACAAAAAGGTTAAGACATCAAAAAATAGGGCTAAGCCCCTAAATGAAGATAAAAAATTGACCCATGGTCGAAAAATTAGGGGGCGTAAAATAGGGGGGGCAATACGTACAACGGTTGCTTACGCAACTGTTTGGCGCAACCCCTCTGAAGGTTGCCAAAAATCGAGGTTGCCGAATAAATATTCGCCAAAAATTAGGCGTTGCCGAAAAATACTCCGTGGCCAGAACTTGACCCATGGAAGACCCAAGGGTTAGGTTCCTAAAATAAAGGTAAATGGCCCAAAAAGGTCCAAGGTCAGGTAAAATTCGAGCTCAATAAAAAGTGTCGCGGTCAGAAAAGGTCAAAAAGGTCGCGGTCACTTTCGGGGTCCAATATCCCTCTCCTACTACTAACCTGGTTACTCTCCAATAGAATGACCGCCTCCCCCCTCAAGTCCTCCATCACTCTCCTAACCACCGACGCCACCATCTTCCACTCCACTCCATGTCTCCTAAACAACAACCCCTCCCCTATGAAAACTCATAAAAATATTAGGACTTACCTATGACACTCACATAACGTTCTCCCCCCACAATCGACCAAATCACCTGCATCAAACCCAACGAAACTAAACACCCTCCGAGCCCTGTCCCAGACACAACTTTAGTGACAGGAAACACACCCTCACGACCACTTATACAGCAACTCCTCAGAACTAAACACTAAACTATGCTTCCCTCCGGCATTGGTTCCCCGCACTGTCCCAAAATCTAACTCAAAAATAATTACAAATCGCAACAAAAACCGGCCCTTCAGATTTATCAACAGGATGCACTAAAACCACCCCTCCATCCAACATACTACATGACGAGACTTGCACCTGCCTAATCTCCACCACCTAGAGATGGTGGCGACTCAATTCTACCAGAAAACCTAAATCCGACCCATCCCATGCCACCAATTATCTCCAATCCTCCCGACACAGCTAAATTTCCGCTCTCCACCAGCTAAATCTATAATAACATCTACATCCATTCCCCCTCCCCTCCCAATGGGTCATGGCTTACACATATCCATACCATCTAACTAACACGTACCTAGCTAACACCGCCCATAAAATTCTACTAAACTCCCTCCTCTCCCTAAATTCCCGCATTAGATAGAAACACTGTCTAGAAGAGGCCAATTGAAC
>JABUQX010030885.1:17500-25000 GCA_015478945.1 Trachelipus rathkii
TATCTATATTATATATATATTATATAGTATATATATAATTGGATATATGAAGGGAGAGATACAAATCGCAATGATATGATACATTTCTTGATAGATAATATGTTAAACATGTATAATACAACTATGAATTAAAGGGTAATATGGGACAACAATGAATGTAATAGAAGGAATCGGGGTTTCGTTAATGTAAACATAACCTACGATGGTATTAACTTTCTCTTCGTAGACGTCTACTGTGCATAGCTTCTGGAATATCCCTCATCAAAGCTCCAACAATAGTCGGCCGCATCTTATTGATATCCCACTTGCCCTGGTAACGTCCTTCCATGAACTTTAGATCTTGATGGAAGCGTTCACTAACCTGCTCATGCACTGAACCTCGCCTAGGTTACCAGAGAAATTTGCTTAGTGCAGAATGTAAGTAGTGCTAACTTATACTATCAACATCCATGTAAAATCGAAAACTGTCTAGCAGTTCCTGGACAATGTTAGTGGTTCTCTGCTTTCCTGTTTCCCCAGAAAATTCTGTACTACTTGAAAAGCCATTCCCGCTCTTTGCCTTTAACACGTCATCATTGTGCAGCAAAAGGCAGCCTCCGGGGAGTGTCCGTATTTGTGGGCCATCAAATATCGCAGCTTTTTTCTTCTCGCACTCAGACCAGGAAACCTTGAGCATATATAGCGGAAGCATTCACCATCATGGTTTAGGGCCTTCACAATTGTTCATCAAAGCCAAGGTTTCATGTGTATGGAAGTAAGATGAAGATTTTCTTCTGTAGCAGTGTTTCATCCGTACGTTTCCTGTCACCTGGCGTCAAGTTTCCCTCGGTGGCCATTTCTCTTTTGTTCCAGTGATCCTTTGTCGCCCGGCCTGTCCATAGATACGGAAGCAGGGATATTTGTGAACCTGCTTGCTGATCCGAGCAGGAAATGTTTACCATTTGAGGTTGATCGCCATAATTAACCATCCATGTACCTGATATTGTAGCCTCTCCAAAACTCTTATATTTGCATACTCCTCTCTCCTCCGTACCGAGTACCCCTACTGGAACTGAAGCATATCTTGTTGCCGTTGTGTAACAACACACACTTTAAACTGCTCTGGAAGTGTCAATAAGCAGCCCCCTACGTAGCATCGTCATGCTTGAGTCCCAATAGAGCGAGTAGGTAGGCCTGCAACTTTCACTGCAAACACAGGTTACCATACTGACTGGAAAACCTCCGCAGCTCTGCTTCTCTGTTACGATAAAATGTTACTCTTGAGCCATGGTCCAGTAGGTCATTTTTCATGCAACTCGAAATCCCACAGGCTCAGAGACAACTCGGCAAATAACAACTCATCCTGTACAAGATCGGTTTCCAGTTCACTCCTGGGTGAATGGACGGACCAATCCGAACTGTAGTTTCAGATGATGATAGACAATTATCGCAAGGTCATTTGGCATCCATAATGTAGACGTACTAAAGTTATCCACATGCTTCCCGAATATCGACCGCAGTAATCTTGCTGCTACTGTAGATATATATGCGGGAAGGTAACGTCTATACAGCTTACGTAGTGCGCACATGAATTTTGTCATCCTAGGGAACATACAGAAAATAGGGATTCCATGATTGCATGAAAAACGGGAGTGTGATACAGCAAATCCGATGATTATATATGGAATTACAGCACATCCGAATTACTATATTATCTGCTACAAAGTCCATCCAAGAAAAAAATTTCACCTTTTTTTTGTTGACCAGTGCAAAAAATAATATATAATACAATAATAATAATAATAATAATAAATATAATACTAAGTCCAAATTTTATTTATCCCCAGTCTAGATTCTAGAGCAGGGTTGGCAAAAAAAAAAAATCAACTGAATTTTTTTTTAAGTTGATTTTTTTTTATAAAAAAAATCATGACTTTTTATTTTTTTATTTTTTGGCTAAATTTTTTTTATTTTTAATTAATTAATTATAAATATCATAATTAATGATAAGTAATATTTCATTTATATAATAAGTAAATTCATCAATGTAGTTTCAATTTTTTTTTTTAATAAAGAAATATATAAAATTAGAGTACTGCAGATATTATACAGTATATATATAATTTAAGATAACTTAACTAAAGCTAAATAATAATTATAGTGTTACTAATACTTATTATTAATTAGTAATAATTAGGATTATTTACTAATTTTATAAAAATAATAATTAAAAAAGCAATTTTTGTCTAAAATGTTTTTTAAAAAATTAAAAAAATCTCAAAAAAAAAAAAAAAACATTTTTCTAGACCTAATAATATTAAAGCTATCGGTTCGAGTGTGAAAATATTGTTTTCATATTTAAAGTTTTCGAAACTATAGAGTCGAGGTCATTTTATCATGATATTTGTTCACATATATCAAGTTTTCTATATTATTTTTATTCAAAATCATAACCTATGTAAATGAACAAATCAATTATTGAATTTTTTTTAAAAGAAAGAACATTTGAAAAAAGCTAGAACGTTCCGGTTAGTTGCGGCGCGGAACCGGAACTATACTTAAAAAAAACGAGGTTCTGGTATATCTCTAATATATATATATATATATAATAATATATATAATATATATATATATATATAATATATAATAATATATTATATATATATTATTATATATATATAGTAATATAATATATATATATTATATATTATATATATATATATATATATATATATAATATATATATATAATATATTATATATATATAATATATATATATATATATATATATATATATATATATATATATATATATCAAGAGCTTCTGGCATCACAAGACCATTTCCACGTTCTTCTTCCCGATCAGACTTAAAGTCCATCTCTGAATTTTCCTCATTTAAACAACCTACTTTTGATGAAGATCTTTCACCTGCAAATTCCATTATTGGTGGACCATCAACCAACACTACTATTTTTCAGATAAGGTACTACATTTTTCTCTTCCATTTGTTTCAGTTTTTTATTACCATTTATTTGTTTTATTATTATTATTATTATTATTTTTATTATTATTATTATTATTATTATTATTATTATTATTATTATTATTATTATTATTATTAGCTGTAGATGAGAGTAGATAGACAAAAGTGTCAGAGTGCTTACTTAATTAGACAAAAGTGTCAGAGTGCTTACTTAATTCAATACCAGACTTTTAGAAGAAACCTAAGCCAAATAGTTTTCTCGTAGGTCAAACTCATAGACTCAATTTAAGTTGCAATTGAGACTGTTGTAGCTCAACATCAAGTCAAATTTTACAGTAACTTCTTATCAAATCTACGAGGTAACTAATTATTATCAATCTCTGAAAGTTTCAGCATTCATTTTAAATTATTTGTAAAGACAATATTACTCAAGCAGAACAAAAATATTAATGTCAGGTTTTACCTATTTTTGAACCATTAAATGTCACTTTTGACTTGTCCAATTTCTTTGGCACAGCCAGCACTAGAATGAGCAGATTTTTTCTTAACGAGGGTTCGAATATTCATTTTTTCTTATATGGCAGAAAAATTTAAATTCAGCTTAATACCAATTTCTGTATGATTGATTATTCCAAAGTATATTTCCATTGAAATATTCAGTCAGTGCAATTAGAAATAATTCTAAACTTGTGATTGTCCATGGGAGTTGTACCATTGCTAAGTCAATTTGAAATGGTAACCCCACCTGTAGGGGGTTGCGCTCGACAGCCAGGCAACTCCAGCCACAGGTGGACTACTTAGCACATGTTCTCAACCCGGAAAGTGGGTTTCTTAGCACAGGTTCCTAAGGATAAAATGGGTTTCTTTATGGTCCTCCTCCCAAGTTGTAGCAAATGTTTTAGGCATTAATCTATAAAATAGCAGGTTCGGTAAGACTGTACTTTCGATCTGTTGACCGGCTAGTTGCAAAATTATGTTGTTCTGGAATCCAACAGGCATCTTTCCAGAAGGGTCATTGAGATGAGTAAGCTGTTCCATGAGGATGCATAAAGTTTATAAGTGCATCATGCTCTTCAATGGATGTTTCAAAAATGTTTACAGCCTACCAACTGTTACCATAAATATAGGATACATATTGCTCAGGCTGAATATTAACTACCATTAACTGAGACTTTTAACAGAAAAATCATCTGAGGACCAATGTTTTCAACAAATGAGAATGAATCATGAGACACCCTTCTTACACCAATTTACTTAGGTCAACTAGAATGAACTGATGGTTATTTTCACGCGTTGCAGCATCAGTACTCGAGTTTTCAAATCTTTCAACTTTTTTCCTGAATTGTTCTAGGTAGGTGATTCAATTTCACCTTTTGAAACAAGAAAAATTTAATGTTATTCAAATTTTGATCATAAAAATGTGAAGAAATCATGTGGTGAAAGACCTGACTTTCTCTTGGTCGTTGCCGACTTGCACGTGTGTTAATCTTTTGACAGTTCCATCAATACCATTACTTGAGGATTTGCAATATTTTTGTTTCCCAAAAGTTTGCCCTCATTAACACCCCAAAAAAAAAAAAAAAATTAAATTGTGAGATGAAAAAAAAAGGTTTGATTTTTCTTCAAAATTATGGTCAGAGCGTTGTGTTGACAATTTCTGCTAATTAGGTTGAAATTCTTTGAATAGTCTCAATCCCTTTTCTAATTTTTATATTATTATGTTACACTGTGATAAATTGTCCGCCTAATCAATGCTGCAAACAGGAATTTGGTCTCAAGAGTTTAGATCCATTTAACAATATTTAATTAAAAGCACAAATAATTTGAATGTTCAGTAATTAGCTTTTAAATTACAAAATTCAAAACTTGACTTGAAAAATAAAGTAGAATAAAATGGTAGACAACGCAAATAAACTGATAAAAATGACTTCATGTTAAAGAATCTTATGAAAATGAAGCTACATCTCCTAAGTATTCATAAGTTATAATGAAAATGTCCTTGCTTTTTCCTTCCTTTATTTTTGTTAAAAGTTTTAATATAAACTAAAGACTTATTAATAATTCTCTTGCAGTAAATTTTTAAAATTTTATCTTATGTAAACTAACAAAAAATTTGTAACCGAATCTGAATCTTTAGGAGATTGACTGATATGGTTTGACTATACCCATCGCAAAAAATTTCTACGGTAATATCCCTTCTACTTATTATAAGTTTATTGAAGTGTTTCACAAATAGAATATATTCATTGCTGAAGAATTGTTTTTGAACTCTGTGACTCTTAGTCTCTCACACTCCTTGTTTTTTTCTTTGTTCTTACTTTCTCTTTTTGTTCCAATTCCATATATACTAATATATGTCTTCTGCAGCTAATTACTCCTTTTCATTTTTAACTATCTTACTATCGTACATATACTCCAGTCGTCTTATCCATGATGACTCTTACTTATACCACCTATTACTGCCATTAAAATATCTACGTTTAATAACATTCCTCTTGCTTTACTCTGTTAAGAATTTTAATGAATGTAAATACATTTTAGATGCTGAAAGCGCCTTTCACGCATGAGTTGCTATAAAGAGAAAACATTGCTCTTTCTAATACTGATTGATGCAATGGCATTGGTGAAGTTAAATATGAAATATAAAGAACAATATCAGAAAATTTTTTTTTACCCTGATACATGAAAACTTTTTACCTCGTTTCTGTAACATAAATGTTCACAAAATAATTTGTAATATATATATATATAAATATATATATACTATATTATAATATATTATATATCTATTATATATATTATATATATATATATCCTTAAATATATGCTTTATATCTCTTATATCTATATTACTTATATTATATCATTACTTATCTATTCCTTCACTCTTGTATTATTTTAATTTTTACATTTATTATGTACATTTAGTTTGACTACGTCAATTAGGCAATGAACGGGCGCTCCTTTCACTATATACCTGTAATTGAGTACTACTTAGTTAACAACACATATACAATAAATATAGACTAGGCGAGGTAACTAACTAGTGAGGCTACCTAGAGCCTTATTCTTAGTTGCTTTTGGAGATCTGTCTGTAACAGCTTTGCCATAATTATTAGAGAGATAAAAATTCTTATATATACTATCAGTCGACACTGGACTGATATTATTATATACTTATTTCTCTCTCCATCTTTCTTTACTATCTATCTCTCTATATGATATATATATCTATCTATCTCTCAATCATCTAAATCCATACTCTATTCTCTCTATCTTTTATCTATCTATTCATTAGCTCTATAATCTCTATTCTTATCTCTATCTCTCATCTCTCTTCTCTCTCTTCTTCATTCCGGTATTATATATATATAATATCAACTTATATATACCGCGCTCTCACTACACTATATCACCCAGTCTATATATATATATCCTATCTCTATATAATATATATATTATCATATATATATATATACTATTAATATTAAACCTAAAATTCATAATATTTATATATATATTATATATAATATATATAATGTCACACAAGCCATACCTTTTATTTAGCCTAAGAGTTCTCCCTAGACCCAACTTTAACATAAGCCCCAAGAGGTAGATCACTTTCGCCAGCAGAAAACGATTTAGGTATCAGTGGAAGGGATGGTGGTCGTTTCAAGGCGCTGCTAAATGGATCACCAGCGGAAACGTAGCCATTAGAAGGTGGACTTGGAGAACGACCTTCTGCTAATATCACATATCCCCCTTTGGCAGCTTCATATCTATTTCCTCACATCTGGGCTGAACGCTTCCATTGCTCGGGAATTAATGCAGGAATGTCCTGTGGAATCTCTTCGTATGCGGGTCTCTCTCTCGTACGTCATGGCTCTTTTTGCAAGCAGTGTTTATAGAACATACTACGTTCCTTCATTACTAGAATCCCGCACTCTAATTCATTTTTTATATGTCTGGTAGATTCCTCTTATCATTGTCCGAGTCTGGCATGCTTATGTAACCCGTAGAGGCTCGTCTCGCGTTCTGCCAGCCAACGATACACATACTCTCTTTTAGATCTGGTGTTGATTGCTGCATGTTATCAAGTCCTTCTTTGTAAAGATTGGTATGTAGTATATTGTCATATTTTCCGGGGTTTTCGGGACCAAGTTTCATCTATATATCTCCTCATACTTTATTCTATTACTTAATAATTATATTATTTCATAATAATATTATTTCAATATATAATATTTTTATAATATAATTAAATAATAAAATAATATAATAATAATATAATAATATAATAATAATAATACATAAATAATCTTCAGGGGCGTCGTTTAGGTGTAGCAGGTAGAAATTGATATTCACGAATGGATGGATATGAATGTTATTTTTGGGCTGAGACGGGTCACTGTGTGTTGTGAAGTAAACCGGGTTACCAATGAGAGTAATAGAATTCGATATAGTACGTTGATGATGGTTTTAGCGCTGTCATGTGTTGTGCGTCGCAAAGGATGAATCTGTATTCTCCCGTCGCCTC
>JABUQX010030885.1:32500-42500 GCA_015478945.1 Trachelipus rathkii
CTTCCTAAACCTATATATATATATATATTATTATATATATATATATTATAATCAGTACCTAGATATATAACTCTATTACTCAGTATAATTATTATATATATTATATATACGATTATATAAACACGTATATATTTATAATATAACTCTATAAATATATATACCTAACCTAATATAAAAGACACCACTCTACAGACTGAAAATTAGCATAAAACAAAAAAGTGCTATCAAGTGTAGAAAAGCCTAATATCCAGGCAATCAGTAAAATAGAACTGGAAAAATGTTTCATTATTTTATTTTTTATTTCAGATTTTCGTAGAAGACTCTTGCGAATTTCGTCACCTAACTTCAAAATCTCAATGTGGAAAGATAATAATCAATAATATAATAATAATAATAATAATAATAATAATGAACAATAATACTAATAATAATAACAAAAATAAATTTAATAAAAATTTAAATTAAATAATAATAAATAATAATCATAATAATATAATAATATAAAATATTTTTTATTCAAAGCCTGTTTTTTAGATCAGTATTGAAATCCTGAAAATATAATTACGGACATTTATCACTAAAGGTAAATAACAAGGTTCTAAAAAAATACATAAAAAAAATCACACTTTTTCTCTCTACTAGATAGAAAAATAGACGGAAAACAGTAACATAAGGTGAAAAATTGTTACAATATATGACAAGAATTCTCTCTGATCATATAGGTAACAATTATGTTATATCTTAAGCCATAACTATTTAGCACATGCTTGGTGTTAATGAGGCTTTGGTTTGACCTAATCTTTGGATATGACTGTCACCGCTCCGGAAGAAACACCAAAAAATTGTACATAACAATATAAATACTATCTTATTTATTTGGGAGGTGGGGTGAGAGGAGCTGAATAATAGACAACGTAATACTACTTCTCAAGTTCATATTCTGACACTTACTCTCTCTCTTTAAAATTAAAGCTCTGATATACACTAAATCACTCCGTTAATGAAAAGTGGACGAAAGAAGAATATGTATATTGGACAAGAGCAGACACTGAATATCGGTTCTGCTACCAATTTGCACCTCTAGAATAGTAGGTGTGGAATGTGGAATTGCTATCAATGAATTGTCATTTGAAATTTTTGTAGACTTTTTTCTACTTACCGAAGCGATTGAATGGACAATTTGTCACAAAAGCTTTGAATTCATCTAAAAATATTCCCACTCGAGTACCTCAAATGAGAAAAATATATTAACCTGTTTCGATTAAATCAAATAGTGAGAGAGCATAAAATTGGTTTCAGACTCTTCGTCCAAATGTTAAAAATTAATCTTTGAAATTATGATATCGGTCACATACACTGTACCATGCTTGAATGACTACTTTCTCGCAACCCGAAGAAATTCGAGATGTCAGGTATTACAACTTACTATCTGCCTTTCAAAAGTCCTTATACTACTCCGGAAAGACTTCTCACGTCTTACGAAAGTATAAAAACCATAATCTCTCTATGCAACTACTAAATCGTGAAGTTAGATAAATCATAGTCTCGTGTCCCTCGAAGTTCTCTAATTCTTTTCCCGTGACTAATAATTCATGATTTCGAGCCCGAATGCTAATACCTTCTACCGCAGTTACATCCCTAACCTAAACTAACCATTACATGGTATGGAGGAGAAGTTGACAAAACACTGGACATCAAAGCAGTCAACCTAACGCCTATTCTCACATTCACATGTAGGAAGGAGAAGTTGGACACAAAATTGGACAATCAAGCAGTCCAAACTAACCTAACGATACCATGTAGGAAGGAGAGTTGCACAAAATAGACATCAAGCAGTCAAATGATATTTATTCTTAAATATTTCAAACATTTCTCTGTATTTGTGAATGTTTTACTGCTGATATTTCAAAAAACATTAGAAAGAACATAGGTAGGTTATTGCAATAGGACGATAGTGGAAACACATAATTAAATGAAGGAGATACTGTTCTTCTGTCGAAGTCCTCTTGAGCTCTCTTTCTCCCCCCCCCCCCTCTCCTTTCCCCCCCCCCCCCTTATATATCTTCTCTAGTACAATTATTATAATATATATATCATATATATATATATATATATTAATATTACTATATATATATATATTATCTATATATATAATATATTATAATTATATTAATTATATATTATATATTTATATATATATAATATTTATATTTATAAACTTATATATATATATATTATCCGTTATATTAATATATCATATATATATATATATCTATAATTTATCAGAACTTACTCTCAAATAAACATACCAAAATTTCATGATAAGAGAAGCGACAACAGTCTCGTTATTGAATTTAAGTTATCGCACAATCAAGAACACAATGAAGTTTATATAAAATATTCTTCCCACAAACTTAAGATGCTTGTCATACTTTAAACAATTTAAATACACTTAATTACTATGAGAGAGAGAGAGTAATAATGAATAAAATCATTCTATAATAATAATAATCATAAATAATAATTAATCTCAATAATATATAATAATCTATACCGAACCCACGTAAAATAATAAAATAATCGTTAATACCTCATTAGTAATATATAAAATAAATAAACGATTGTTCATGTTTTAAAATGAAAGAGTTTCAATGCTTGTACAATTGTCAAATGTACAAATATTAACAAAACAAAACCAAAAGTTCATCCTTATCAAGCTCAGAAATAAAATTCTGAAACACTGTGCCAAATAATATATTTATAAAAATGTACATTTTTTATAATAATAAAATATATCAAACTTTTTAATAAATTATTAATTAATAGTATATTAATTAAAAAAATAAAATAATATATTTATAAATATATTAATAATATTATATTAATAATATATAAAATTATATTAATATATATCGATTTTATTTTCTATACCAAAGTTAATATTACGTATATACTACATATCCAAACTTTATCAACCTATTGAAACCCATATATATATTAGGATTATATTATATATTATATTTATTATATATATATATATATATATATGTGTGTGTTCGTTGTGTGTGTTTACGTTGTTGATGTTAGAATTGACCATATCTTAGTATATTTATATGAAATATCAAAAAGTCTGTTGTATTTCAGGAGAAAAAAATCCTAAACTAAACACTAGCCAGCAATAATATATATACGCTCATAATCATAACTTATAGACTTCTCACCGGTTCCCCCTCACATCATTAATAAAAGTGCTTCATTTGAACAACCAATTAGGAATTGGATACAACTACACAGACAGACAGCTCATCCAAACAAAAAGAACCGCAATTTATCAGATAGACTAATTCATATTTAAGAGTATACTTTCTATTATCTTACCGAAAATTCGGTGAGCGAATTCATAGAGATCTCGCACATACTAATAGAGAATAAGCGGCTCGCAAGCGGTATTCGAGCCTTATCGGTTAAGCGTCAAAAATTGACAAAGAGTTACTCAGAAAGACTGTCTTTATTAATATGCCAATATAACTAGTAAGAAACGTCCAAATTTCACGAACTACCAATAATAACACATAACACCATACACACTACAACATTATCTATATATATATGTATATATATATATATCACTAGAAGTAGAGAAGAGAGAGAGATAAGAGGACGATGATAAAGTTATAATGAAGAGAGAGAGAGAGATATGAGTAAGAGATGAGATAAGAGAGTAAGAGAGAGACATAGAGCAATGAGAGAGAGAGAGAATAGAGAAGAGAGAGAGTCATAAGAGAGAGAGATATGAGAATCTATAATTTTTCAGAGAAGACTCATTGGAAGCGAAGTAAAGAGTTTCTGAGTGACAAAACGAATTATTTCGAAAAAATTTTATCATATCATTATTTTCAAATACCGGACCCTCACCGGGCGTTTATTATTTAAATAGTACCTACTCACCTATACTATTATTACCTATATAGTATAGAGGTGAGTAAGTGCACTTTCACTTAAATAATATGAAGTTAACATTATTTCTTCTATACCTATATATCTAAGTGAATCTATTAATAGGATTACGTATACCCATCAAGACCTATATATATATATATTATATATATATATATATATATATTTATATATATATTATCTACCTTTAACGTGCTTTATCCCCTAGGCAGGGGGGTAACACGGGGGGAACTACAGGAAATCATGCGAACTTTAAAGGCCGGCCTATCCCAAAACGCAGCACCCCCATCCGTGTTCGCAGTCGAGTTTTAATTCTTGCCCCAGGTAGATAAATATAAATAATATATGCGGAGGATTTAAACCAGCGTCCTCTCGTATGAGAGGGGGCGATCAACCTCCTGCTCCACGAGGCGTTCTTATATATATATTATATAATATATATATATATAATATATTATATATATATATATATTATATATTATATATATTATAAATTTAATAAATTTTAATGAAATTAAAATAACCGATATCGCTTACCACCATAATTATAATTGTTTATATCTACGTTTGATATAATAGCCACGGTTAGACGGCCTAAAATATTTATATTATTATATTATAGTGTATTGAATTAGTGGTGTCCCCTATACTAAGAATAATCATGTCAAAATAATGTTTATAATATTTTGGTATATTATATATATAGTATATATAAGTTATATATATATAACGAGGTCTCCTCTGAGTTGCATTTTTTAACTCTTGGGGTCAGTGTGTTTTTGGCTCTAGAAATCCGGATGTTTTGTATTATAGCGAATAATCTTTAGGCTTGGTGAGTTAATCTTTTCTTTGTGTTTAGGAACATCTTTTTCAGGAAAATTTGAGTACCGGAGGAGAAGATTGGGGGGACATAGATCGCAAGGCGTCTTACGCGAGTTTGGCGGAACTCAATCGGCCGAGGAACCTTATTTTCGTATGGGAGAGAGTAGTCTTTGCAGGAAATGTTTCCTCCAAGCTTTGGTTTAATTCACCAAGAAATATCAGCATCATTAAATTTCATTGTTGGTATAAATTGAAAACTAGTACTATACGAACGTAGTGGTCTGTTATATCCAAAGAAGGCGAAATTTTGAAAAACACTAAGGATATGCATCAAAGAGTATTAGTGACACTTTTGGACTATTTCTGAGAAGACTCCAGTGGTTGTTAGTCACGCACGCAATAAAAATATTTTGCGCAGGGTGTGGTGTAAGTTGTTACAGTAAAATAGAGTCTTTGAATTAAGTTTTCACGCTTAGGTATTTGAGGGAACATGTTTTCACACGCGCACCTGGGAGTTCGTAAGTCATTGGTGATTTACCGTATCGTAAAAAACCAGCGGACCTAGGTGTGAGTGGGAATAACTCTACTGCAATTGTGAGCATAAATGATTAATTAATCTCCGATTTTTTGCACGATTTCTCTGCACATACTCCTCTGTAGGATTACTCCATTGTCTTTGATGCTCGGTGTATGGCATCTCTCCTATCTTTCCTATCTCTTTGCTGTGGTAGCCATAGCACAGAATTTTCTGTTGAACAGGAAAGCCAACACGGCAATTCTTTAAAGCAGAGGCCAGCTGTGGGTTCCTTCCATCCACCCCTGGCTTTTGCAGATGTGG
Organism: Trachelipus rathkii; assembly: GCA_015478945.1. Classification (NCBI taxonomy): domain Eukaryota; kingdom Metazoa; phylum Arthropoda; class Malacostraca; order Isopoda; family Trachelipodidae; genus Trachelipus; species Trachelipus rathkii. Next base: position 38,118 of record JABUQX010030885.1, read on the forward strand.
GTTGGATAGCTTTTCACTAGGCGAGTGTGAAACCTTCGTCTCCTCAGCAGACTGGACATCAATACTTCTCACTGTAAAGAATATGTCCAATCTGATGTAGATTAATTATATATTCGAGTCCTCCTACTAACTATTTATATTTGTAGTATGACCAAACCGCTGGACGTTTAAAGCAACGTCAGGTCGGGGAAATAAATGTAAGAACAAGTAAACCTATACAATTTTCTAATAAATCTTTGAAGGTGGAAACGAGGTACTCATATAATAGATCAACAGTAAACGAAGGATTTGGGGTATCAGGCTAGTCCCGACACGAGGAGGAATTCTGTAAACGTTTGTAACTGGGAAATCATTTTTGATGGCGATTTCTTAAAAATGACAGCAATATCTTCGATTTTCTGTTCTAAAGAATAAAATAGTCTTCCTTTGGATGTGTTTCATATTTCATCAGAAGTGATAGATATAAGAGAGATGTTTCCGAAAGCCGTTAATATGACAAGATGGAACTTTGATTCCGGGTAGTAGCTTGAACGAGAAGGGACCATTTCTCATTAATGTGACTGGGGGGTCTTCAACTCCTAAAGCTTTTTTCAAGTGCATCGCTAAAAATATTGGTTCTTTTCGCAGTAAGAGCTTTGGAGGTAGTAGATCGCAATAAATATATATCGGGAATGATTTGTCAGCTTGTATTCCCGGAGGGGAAGCAGCATATCGAGTAAACAATTGAGAACGACTAGGACGGGATGGAACCTTTTCGGATTGCCCCAACCGTTTGGGCACCTGGGGAGTCGAGGGGGTACCAGGCGATGATGAATCGCTGAGGTTACACAGAGGACTTTCAGGTGTAGTAGAAGAAATAAAGCTGAAACACCTGCTGGTCTTGGAGTGAGAGAACCCCACTGATGGTAATTGTGCACACCTTGATTTAACAACTTATTATCTTTATAAGCCATTTTCATAGAAGTTAAACCATAAACGTCTCCGCAATAAATGACCATTATAACATTAAACCAAATGAAACATCAAAGTAAATAACAGGATGGACCGGAAAAGCGTATATTTCATAAGGAGGGGTAGTCCATTCCACAACAGGTCCCAAACTTGAGACTCACACAACTTCCCGGACCTCACTCCGTAAGGTAGGCTGTGGATGTGGCCTCGGAGGAGCCTCCCGGAACTCTACGCCGGTTTACCTCCCGTGAACCGCACAGAACCTATATAACTTCATGTTAGACCCCGAGATTATACGCCAAAGTACAGGACAGCCTCTTCCGCGGTTAAATCGTAGGTTCGGGTCCCCTACAAATTGGAACCCAGTCATAGGCGGACTAAAAGACCTGTTTTTCTCATGTACCTTCATCCACGGGAAAGAAGTGTGAGGTGGACTGAAGACCCATGCGGGAAGAGACACCGGATAACCCAAGGCGTTGTGATAGGATAAAAAGGGAGGACAACTTTAAAAGTACTTAAAGGGGGGGGGAGAGCAAGAACTCGACTTCTGCAAAGCCATAAAACAAATTGGAAAGAATGAAAGGGGACTGAAAGAATTCGTATGTGATCAAATCACATACATAATGCTGGGCCGGAGGGACCCACGAATTCCCCCCAAGTATTAGTTCATGTCACTATGCTATGTTCCAGGTTATTCACGAACAGCATAACATCGCAACAAGAATCAATACCCCCTTGCGGGGAATATATATATATATATATATATATATATATATATATATATATATATATATGTGTTTATATATTCTAATTATATAAAAAATATATATATAATTATATATATATATATATATATATATATGTGTTTTTCCTAATTATCCAACAAATAATTATAACTTTAATACAATTAAATGTATGATTGTAAATAATTAATATAATTTAAAATTATAATTGGAAAATAATTATAAAATCCATATTTTTATTTCTAGTTTTCATTTAACCCTTATTATGACGATGATTCTTCTTAGAAAATATCAATAGTTACTATTATTATTATTTATTATTATTATTATTATATATTTAACATAAACTGTTGAATAATATTATTAATGTAAAGTTCAATTTTACTAGCTATTTGGTGTATTTATCCCTCAATATTATTTATTATTATTAAATTATTATTATTCATTATTATGTATTATTATTATTATTATTATTAATTAATTCTTATTATTATTGATTATTTGATTCTTCGAATAATGATTTAAAACGTCCTTTTCTGATAAGTAATTTTCGTCATGGCGACCAACACATATAAAAAAGATAGAACAACACACACACACACACACAAGGCACACACACCACACACATGCGCACACGCACTTGAACGAACAAATACACATAGTGATACATCCAGATATCTTTGCAACAGTTGAACTGTTGCTTCTTCTATTATTATTATTATTATTATTAATTATTCATTACTACTACTACTCTACTTTATTATTATTAATACTAATCATTTATTACATGACTCTTCCGAACCTCTTTATTCACATAACTCTTATTTGGGAAAGCTTGGGCGACTCATCTTTCGAAACAGTACCTTATTTTCTTTGCCCCAATTGACTCTCTGACCAAAACTTAAACGATATACTCCTTCTTACATATCTATAATATTATAATTATATATATATATATATATTATTATAATATATATATATATATATACTATTATATATAATATATATATATATATATATCTATATATATATATATATATATCATATATATAAAATATAATCCCAAGTTCCAAAGAAGTGTAAACGTTTGAAAAAATCTCACAACAAATTAATCCTATTGAATGAAGTTGTTTTTTTTTCTTGTTTATCATTGGATCAATTTACACAAGAATTTTTTTTTTTTTTTTTTTTTTTTTTTTTTTTTTTTTAATTCGGGTTCAATAGAACGATGATATATTCTCGTTAGACAACACTAACAACAACAACAAAAATCAAAAAACACCAACAGTCCGCATTTTCCTTTCGCCAAAACAATTGCACAACTTCCTCTACCATTACCAACTATTTTGTATGTGGCAAGCTTTTATTTTTAAGGACATTTTTTTTTTTTTATAAAAAAGGAAAAATTAGACGCCTCAGGCTTCGTTTTGTCATTAAAAATATTACTGCAACGTTATATATATATATATATATATAATATATATTATATAATATATATATATATATATATATATATATATATATAAAAAAAATATATTTTTATAATATATAATATATATTTATAAATATATATATTATATATATATATATAATTATATATATATATATAGCTTATATATATATATATATTATATATTATATATATATATATATATATATATCTCTATATTATATATATATATATATATATATATATATATTATATAATAATATATATAGTATAATATATATATATATATATATATATACTATATATTCACACGATTAAAATAATAATAATAATAATAATAATAATAATAATAATAATATATAATAATAATAATAATAATAATAATGATAATAATAATAATAATAATAATAAGAAGAAGAAGAAGAAAAATTAACCTCGCGTCTAGCTTCATAATAATAATAATAATCGTAATAATAATAATAATAATAATAATAATGCCGGGAAAAACATCGCCAAGCATAACCTGAAACGCGAATATAAAATATTTTACTGGAAATCGGTCAATGACATAATTTAATCCATCAATTACCTGTAGAGCGTAACCCGCATAGTTCCTTTCAAAAAAAACAAAAAATTCATGAAGGTTTTGCTCATATTCAGAGGAATTAAATAACACTTTCAATATGTGGTGTTGTCATTATTTTGATATTACAAACTCAAGATACCTTTTAAAAATAGTGATTACGAAATGACCAGAAAGAAATACTCTTTAACAATTTCAGATTTAAAATCCTACCATAGTGATTTTGGAAAAAATAAACAAAATACTCATTATTGAAATCATAAGTACAAAAAGATCATATCCCCGCATTATTATTATTATTATTATTATTATATTATCTAATTATGTATTATTATTATTATTACTTATTATCATTATTACAATTAAGAATTTACTTTTGCATTATTATTATTATTATTATTATTATTATTATTATTATTATTATTATTATTATTATTATTATTATTATTATTATTATTATTATTATTATTATTATTACTCTGAGTCTATATATATATATATATATATATATAATATATATATATATATATATATATATATATATAGTATATTATTATATATATATATCTATATATCTATATATTTATATATATATAATATATATATATATATATATATATATATATAGTAATATAGCTAATAATATATATATATAT
>JABUQX010030885.1:47500-55000 GCA_015478945.1 Trachelipus rathkii
ATTTATTGAAATAATGATATTGATAAAATTTGAAAATATATATCTTTTCCTATCGAACTTAACTCCTCTACATTTGGCTTATTCTCTGAGAAAATTATGATATAAATAGTCATATATTATTCATACTCTATCTCTCTTAATATATATTCTATTCTCTATATATATTATATATATAGTCCAAGTGTTGAAAATATCCTTTCAACATTAGCAGTTCTGAATGAAGTTGCTTCGACATATGCTCCATTATTTTATATAATGAACCTCATTCTAATTTTCCTTTGAGAGATTGTCCAAGAATGAAGGAGTCATGCTGAACAACTCATAGACGACTCATCACATAGTAACCTTTTATGAACGAAATGGAGGAGAAATTTTGCTCTCTTAATTTTCATTCCATAATAATCCACCTGCTTTTGGAAAATGAAAACTCCTCATTCATCCCTCTGGTCAGTCACCTCGTGGCCTGATATCCTTGGGTTATTCAAAATATAATGCCAATAAGTGAGCTCTGTTACTGCTGATCGTACCTTTTTACTTTTTTGCTATAAATCTTGTCTGTTGAGTACGGTGGATTAAAGCTGTTCTAATCGCTCTCCTCATATACTTCTCCTCATCTCTCTCTATTTTTACCAACAATCACATTCATTACTCAATCATCATCTCCTATCTCTAGTTTACAGTCATTGCCTTCTAGCTTGGGTTGTACTCGTCTGCTCCTTCTCTGTCGTCGCCATACCATCTCCTCTCGGGAGTTACAGGAATTATGCGACGTTAAAAATGAGGAGGGACAAGATCTAGATGAGAGTGACAGAGAGTCCGCCAGTGAATCTCTAACGCGTGCCAGAATCAGTAACACACTCGCTCTCTCTCTCGTCTTGTGCGGAAGTCGACTGCTCGCGCGGACGTCACGAGTGGGTAGGAAACTAATTCTCCAAGAGCTTTGAAACAAGATCCATGTGTAAACATGTTAATTTACAAATTATATATATGTTATATTATATATTTATATATATATATTACTCACTATATATACAGGGTGATGTTCGGGAGTCGTCGTGTTTGGAAGTTGACGCTTTTGGTAGCCGGTGCCCCCACCTATCCCTATTGGTGTCCTGCATGGCGCTTGTGTAGAACGGCGCTGTCTTGAGGTGAAGTACTAGTGGAAGGTGAGTGCGGTTGGGTTAACCTAGCATCGAACAGTAGGTAGTAGATGCAGCAGCAGTACTGGATCTTCAGGGAGGGGGTGAAATAGTTAGTTTCCAATTAGTTAGCGGTATTGGATCACGAGAGCGGCTGTAATTATAAATATATATATATATAATTATATAATATATCTACAATCATTCTCACAATAATATTAATATAAAATCATAGCCAGAAACAAATTTTTTTATTTGCTTTCAGTTTACCTCTTCGTTGAAAAATTGAGAAAACCATTAATAAATACATTTTTTAAAATATTTTATGCAAATTTAGTTTTTTGTAATGTAAACCATTTGTTTTTTTTTTACTTTATGTGGTTTAAAAACGTTGATTTAAACCCAATGGTGTAACGATACCCAAATGGTTTAAACTCGCACCTCTATTATATATATATTATATATATATATAGTTATTCACTGTTCTCAACGCGCAGTGGTCAACTCAGAGCGCGATATTGTATTAATGAGGATTGCACGTTGATAAACGTACTCAGGCGAGTAGAGTCGATGTACAAAGGGTGTCTACATCAGCAACACGTTATATATATATTGGATATTAGCCTTTTGACTATCAGTTAGAGGAGTGCTGTTTTTCGATCCTCGATAGGGAGTAACCAGAAGGAGTACCTGATTAGAGTATATGGTGAGTGGCATCAGCGACCGTGGCACGCCATTGATCTTTAACACTATAATATACAATACAACACGCTTATATATATATAGTTATATTATGTATATATATAGTATAATAATAATTATATATATATATATAATAATATATATATATATTATATATATATATATATATATATATATATATATAGAGTCATAACACTAATAAATAAATTATTTCATATAAAAAAACGACCTCTTTTTTTTATTTTATAAATATTTTCACTTATTTATTTCCTTATTTATTTTTATTTCCTTATATATTTAGTAAACAAAATATTTTTACATCCTCAAAATATTTCTTGGGTACCATGATCATTCAAAATGAAGTTCAGCCTTATTTTATTCCCTCTCTGATGGATTTGCTTTTTGGACGTTCATGCACAATTTGGCAAAGCCCTTCCACATTTTTCTCGGTGCAGACTGGCTGCAGAGGCTTGTTTTTCAAAGGCTTTTTCTCATCCGCTTTTAGTGCTATTATCGGCTGCCTTACGCATTTAACGTCTATATACTGACGTCCACGTTCCATTTCACGTAATTTAAGCGAAATCAAAATTTTAAATCTTCTTCTGTTTGGACCACCGCGGCACGACGTGTAGCAACATACTTTCAGAAATATGCCGCTTACACTAGTCCCTGGGGCTGGAGTTTGGAGAGTAGCATAAACTAGGTGGCGGTCGTCTTTTTTGCAATAGTATACAGGTCCTTCCACTTTGATAACATGATTTTTGTTTTCTTTATTGGTATCTGCATCTTTGCAAATTGGACATCGATTGACTGGTGTCATTCTTTCAGAGATATCATCGAAGATGGGGTATATGTTCAGATAGGCCCCTTGTTCGTACCTGTCCAATGTTATATTTATTGGAAAGGGTACATCCTTCCGAACATAGAGCCTATTCAACGCTGTGCTGAACAGCCAGGAGGTGTGTGGTTGTAGAATGTCTACCGACGTCTCTGAAAACTTTACTCGTAGGTACCTTCTCCTATCTGAATGTGCAATAGTGTGCAATGGAAAAGCTTTGGCTGCGCACATTCTTTAGTTTGATCAGGAACACTGACCTTGAATATAAGGTCCAGCTGAAGTTTACGTGCTTGTCACTAAAATGGATCCAGATTTTGAACTTAAATACCTCAGATCTGAGCTATCATTCATCAGAGGTAATTCAAGATCTTATTCTGCTTCTGGATCTAAATCACCTTGCAGAGGATTGCTCTATACTAATATAATATATATATTATAATATATATATATATATATATATAGTATTATTATATATATTATATATATATATATATATATATATTATAATATATATATCTAATCGAACATATTTTTATTTATAATACGTACCTATTTATTTGTATGAAAGCTTGTTTACATTATATTTACCAAATAGACTTAATTTTAAAGCATATTCCAATTGAGTAATTTTCTTAGGCCTACCATTTTTTTAAAATAAAGCTGTGTTTTTATAGATAAGTTTTTAAAGCGTTTTTCCTTTGTTATATCATCGACCCTTACTCCATAATTTCCTTATTTCACTTATTTTCTTATATATATGCTAAATACCACTTAAATAAGATTTATATAAAGATTAATATTCCAATATCAAAAATCAGGATACATTTCGATACAAAGATTTCAAACAAACTGCCACAACTTGTCGTACTTTCGATTATAGGTAAGACAGACTACCCGTTCCCTTATAACTTGATATAAAAAATGCGTCATTCGTCCGTCCGTACAAAGAATTTTACTTCTAAAATCAGAGTAGGAGCGAGAATTTCTTAAATGAATTCAATTATTATTATAACTATTATTAGCTTTTTTAACTTTTATATAAAATTTTAATAATTTAGTATACTTTTACCATTTAATTTTAATTATTTAAAACCTAAAAAATATTGGGTTGGAGCTACCTACCCGGCTTACCCTATGTATACGCCCCTGATATATATATATATATATATATATATATATATATATATATATATATATATATATATATATAATATATATATTATATATATATATATATATCAGGCTAAAGCTGACATCATGTAACTCGAGAACGGCAGCACATACAGTAAAACAAATTATATATTTGGAATCAGCGGAAAATTCTAAGGAGAAGTTTTTAATTTTTTTTTCGGAAACATTTAAAAAAAAAATTTTTTTAACCCATTTAGGGGGCTCCAGCCGACGGGGGACAGAGGGTGGACGAAGTCCTCCCCGTCGTCCACCGAGAGGCCGAGAGACCCCGACTCTTGCCATCTTTGCGGTTTACCCTATGATATTCCTTTAGTTAAAAAAAAGAATAATTTTACTTCCCTTTACAATTTGGTATTTCAATCATAGAATCCATTAGACGAAAGCTTAAAAGACATGTATTTAAGCACTTCAATCTGCACGTAAAACAGTAAACACATCCATTAGAGGGAGAGAAGCATAACGATTTCCTAGTGACGATTTCCCCATTGTGATTTTGACGACGGAAGAGCCCAAGCGTGCACATTCTTGGAATATTGCGGTCCTTTCTAGGTTGCTGCACCGAGTGTGCAGAGAACAAACTTTCATCACAGTGCTGAACTGTTGATATACCCATTTTCAGCCAGTAATCCCGCATCTGCTCCGAAGTAACGGATGGCCAAAATCCAATGTCATTGCCTCCTGGTGGGCCCTGAACTTCAGCTTCTACATAAGATATGCCACTAAGCCCACTATCAGCCTCCATTTCTATATGTTCCTCAATTGGACCCGTAACTACTTTTGCATTTTTTTTGTCCGGGTCATCAGCCATATCCGCTGAAGCATTTTCAGATTGATCAGGTTCTGCAAAGTTATCACTCCTTTCCAACACTTGTCTTGGTTGAACAGGGAAGAACGGTCCAATTTTCTTATCTTTGCCATTTCTTCTGCTGATTTCGTTGTTGCTTCTTTTGTTTTATGACTTTGAGAAGCTCCAGACTCCCAAATTCTTGTGCGATGCCTGTTTCTGTCTCTTTCACGATTGTCAATGTTGGTAATCTGAAAATAAACGAATATATATATATATATATATATATATATATATATATATATATATATATATATATATATATATATATATATATATATATATATATATATATATATATATATATATATATGTCATGAAGCTTGTTACTCCTTACGGGTTCTGCAGCTAGTATAGGCCTGCCTCTGTTGTCTAGGGGTTATTAAATTACTATTTAGCAAGACAGAGATCTTTCCCTTGAAAGGTATGATGTCTTGGCTCTAAAGTATATAGTATAAAGTATATACCTATTGAATTTTAAACCGAAATTTCACAGACTTCTCTCATGTAGTTCTTGAACTCAGTAATTGATGTAGCATTCATCTTCAACTGTACATTACAAAAAGTAGTGTTGGTTAGTTTATTGCACCAGCTATAAATGAAAAATATTATCGTTTCAAAAGATAAGTGACTATCTTGTAACCAAGTATCGGTTCGTAAACTAAATTCTTTTCTACATTCTCTAATATTGCAACGCCATCGTTCAGTTTTTTTCACTTACACAAAGTTTCATTTTATGACCATTGGAGCAAGTTCTTTCTGAATGAATAACATTTCTTTAAATTAAATTATAAAGTTTATTAGAGACATGGTTTTCAGAACATTATACTAGAAAGAATGAATGTATAAATTATTTCATTTTATGAAATTTGTTTTTGAAAAAAATTTTTCAAAAATATTAAAATATAAAAAAAAAAAAAATAAATGAAAATGAAATTCACATTTTTATAAAAAAAAATATATATTATTTATGTATTAAATAAAATAATAGGGATCGATAGTTTAATAAAATAATCGATATATCGAAATGGGGGCTTTAACGAAAAAGAATATATATATATAATATATTATAATTTAATTTATTATATTATATATATTATATATATATATATATATTTATATATATATAGTATAATATAGTATATTATATATATATATAATATATATATATATAATAATATAATATATAATATATATGGTCTATGTCTAACCATTCATGAGACTAATTTTTCTGAGGACAAAGAAAATAAAATATCAATTTTTAAAAAAAAATTTAAAAAATCAGCAGACATTTTACCGCAGAAATTAAAAAAAATAAATAAAATCCCCCTTTAAAAAGATTAAAATTGTTAAATAAATTGATGAAAATTTACAGTTTTTTAATAAATCGAAGATGCGGCTTACTCCCGAAGTGAGACGCGAAGTTGCCAATGTTGAATTTTTTTCTTTTTCAACTAAAGAATATCCCACGGGTAAGACAAGAACGATATGAGAGAGTCGGGGTTTCTCGCCTACCGGGGGACGACGGGGGGGCTGTCGTCCCCCTCTGTCCCCCGCGGCTCGGACCCCTAAGAAGGATATAAAAGAAAAAATAAATATTTTCTGCAATTATATATAAGCGACACATTTGGCAATTTTTCTCTTCGAGACTGCAGCATTCCAAGGTCTTCAAGTCAATCAGAGCCTGCACTTTTTTACTAATTATTTAATAATGGAATTTTGATAAATTTTAGAATAAATTTAAATTTTTTTTTTAATTTCTGCGGTAAAAATGTCTCCTGATTAATAGAAAATGATATTTATTTTCGTGTATATGTTATAGTTTTCTAGCTACATGCCTGCACTTTTCGGGATGTGGCCTATATATATATATATATATATATATATATATATATATATATATATATATATATATATATATATATATATATATATATATATATTATATATAAATAAATGGAGGTATAGATGTTTAATAATTCAAGTGTAATAAAATTTAGTATCGGAATGGTTGGTAATGCTATCTCAGAATTATTTATATGCTAAGATTGTCCTTCTTTCATTGTTGTACGAAAAAAAGTTTTAATTTTATGCACCGGTGTTGCCGGAAGACCGCGGGCGGTCTGCCATGCATTGGGGGCGACATGTAACCCACCCTACGGTATTCGCTAATTAAAAAAAAAAGTGTCATGGCGTCTACCTTCTCTCTACAAACTTTCCGTAGATACATCAAATTTAAACAGATAAATTGCCTAAGCTTGCTCATTTCAAGAGCTTATGTGTGAAGCCCCCAAAAAATATATATTTCTTTTTACTTTTTTGTTAATAATTAAATTATATTTGAAAATTTACCATTACAAAGAAAGTTTGTCTTTTTCCGTTTCATAAATTTAGGATAATAAAATGCATTTTCCAGTCTTACCAACTTTACAAAGCTTAAATTTTTTATTGCCCCCTGGTTTAATAAAGGATATATATATATATATATATATATATATATATATATATAGTATATATAGTATAATATATATATATATAGTATATATATATATATTATAAATATTATATATATATATAATAGGCCCTTAGATGTATTTCGTCACGTACATTTTATTTTTATAAAAGATTTTTTATGGGATTCGGACAAGGGTTATTTTTTAAATTTTTAGTGTGAAACTCGAAAATGATATAATATACATAGTATGTATTTGAAATTTATTTTATTTATTGACTTACATCGAAGAAGTTTACGTGTGCGTTTATGGCGTGAATAAAAACTAAATTGT
>JABUQX010030885.1:57500-80000 GCA_015478945.1 Trachelipus rathkii
CCATATGCTAAGTATGGGCTCCGATAATGCTGGTATTATAATTATTATTTTGACAGATATTCCTATTATTATAAGGTCTTTAGCAAAGGGTATACAACGACGCAAGTGTCCCATTAAACTTTCCCAAATTCTAATGAAATTCAATCTCCTGAAACATATCAATTTCTTTACTCCATATAAGACTCCTAAATATCAAACTGATCCGTCTGTTTTCAGTGCTTCCCCTCCAATTACTATATTCAATCTCCTCCTGCCTACCTACTCACGCATCATGACCCTCCGTCTCCCCCTATTGACTTTCATTCCCTTCTCAAATAGAACCCGTCCCATGCCAATATAAACCTCTGCAGAGCCTCCCTTGACTCCAAGATCAACGCCAGACATCCGCGTATCCAAAGATCTCTCCACCCACCTTTCCTGTACCACCTTGCCTTAGTCCATAAACGTTATGAACAATATTGGGGAAAGTGCACTTCCTTGTTTTACCCTGTTGTTTTCCACACAGCTACTATCATCCATCTGTGTTTTTTTCCCCTTGCAACAGCTGTCCACATGACGTACTTTTTATACTACTTATGCAGTTTTGGTAGCAGCCTCATAGCTTCTTTTCCCTCAGGATCCTCCACAGATCTCTCTCGGAATACGGTTCAAACGCCTTTTCTAAATCGATAAATGCCAAATATGCTTTCCGGTTAAATTCATAAGTTTTTTCACATATCATCATCAGTGCAAAAAAAATAATTGTGAATCTTCCGGTCTAAACCCATGCTGCCATTCATCCAGTTTATGTTCGACTGTGTCCCTCAATCTTTCTCTCCAATATTCTCTCGTACACCTTTGCAATATGTGGCATCAAAGCAATTCCCCTGTAATTTTTACAGTCGGGTTTTATCGCCTTTCTTATATATAGGACACAATACCGATTTATTCCAATCCTCCGGTGTTTTCCCTTCGTTCCAGCACTTGTTCATTACTTCCGTCATCCACAAAACACCCCCTTCACCAGCTCCTATCAATATCTCCACAGGCAGCATATCCTCGCCTGCTGCCTTACCGTTTTTCATCTTTCTCATCGCTTGTTCCACCTCCTCAGGTACAATCTGCCAATCCCCCGCTCTTCCAACGCCACATGTCGTTCTTCCCATTGTTCCTCTTCTTCTATTATGTTATTCGGGATATTCAGCAGCTGTTCGAAATATTCCTTCCACCTTTCGCTAATATCGGACGGGCTTGTTAATAATGTTCCATCTTCATTTTTTATTGCATAGGATGGCGGGGCAGAGCCCTTTCTATAGTTTTTTGCAATGTTGTAGATTAGCTTTCTCGTCCCCTGAAGGTCTTCCTCCAATTCTCCTCCAATCCTTTCCCATGTGCTCTCCTTTTCTCTTCTTTTTATCAGTTCAGCTTCTCTTCTCGCTTCCACATATTCCTCCCTCTCTTCCACTCCTCTCGTCTTTAATCCACCTCTTAAAAACATTTCAATTTTTCTCTTTACCGCGCGTCTGAACTTTGTTCAGTCCACCAGGAGTTTTGGTTTCTTTTTTTCTTCATGAATATTCTTCGACTTTCACAACATCGCTCAGCCACCTCTCCCACAGGGCGTCCCTCGGTGCTCTCCAACTCTCGTCCGCCTCCGCATCCATCACCACATTCCTTCTTTTACCCTCGATTTCCCTCTTAAATTTTTCTCTACATTCCGGCTCTCAACTTTTCCACCATGAATCTCTTCCTAGCCTAACATTTATATGGTTTAACACCATCTATTCTCATCTTTCCTACAACCAAACGGTGATCCCAGTCTCCCGAGATCGACGGTATGCTCTTCACGTCTTTAAACAGTCTTTTATTATTTGTTAGCATTAAGTCAATCATTGATTTCCCCTCGTATCCTCTACCCTCTCCATTCCATCTGTACCACGTCCATTTGTTGCTATCTCTATGGTTGTAAAAAGTGTTCATCACGCTCATATCATTCTGTACACAAAAATCTAAAACCCCCTCCCCTGCAGAGTTCCTTCCTCCAATACCAAAAGCCCCGATCACTCCCTCCACCCCTCGTCGGTCCTGTCCAACATGTCCGTTTAAGTCACCCAATATTACGATGTTTTCTTGATGTGACGCTCTCACCTTCACATTTTGTAGCTCTCGATAGAAAGTCTCTCTTTCTTCCATCGGTCTTCCTTGTTGGGGGGCATACACCTGAATAAAACTCAGATCCATCCGATCTGTTTTGATCGAGAACGCCAGGATCCTTTCATTTACCTGCTCTATACTACTTACTCTCTGTGCTAATTCAGGTGTCAAAATCACCCCAACACCATGTTTCATCTCTTGTCCTCCACTGTAGAGAAGCTGGTAATCACCATGCAGCATCTTCACTCCTGCACCCGACAGTCTGGTTTCACAGAGGCCTAGAATATCAATCTTACGGTCAATCATCAGGAGCACCATCTCCTCCTCCTTTTCCCTTAGTGTCGCCACATTTAAAGTAGCAACCCTCAGGTTTCTTTTAGTATTTCCAATTCGTAGTCCAAAAGGCCTTTGAGTACTCAGCAATTATGGGATGAGAAAACCGGGTGCTTTAAAAACTACGCTTGAAGCGTCTTGTTTTGGGGACGTGGATGGCCTAGTGGTTAAAGCATCCGGTTATTGTTACCTCTGCGACGCGGAAGTCCAATGTTCGAATCCCGCTGATGGAGAATAAAATCTCCTGTGACTCATTCATTTAATTTAATTTAATTTAACCTGGATGGCCTAGTGGTTAGAGCATCCGGTTATTGTTAACACTGCAACGCGGTGTCCAATGTTCGAATCCCGCTGATGGAGAGTAAAATCTCCTGTGACTCATTCATTTAATATAATATATATATATTATATACATTAAATATATTTTTACTAATACTTTATATATATATATATATATATATATGATATATATCTATATATATAATATATGACCTTTAAATAAGATTTCAGAGATCTTAGGTTTTATTCAGTAAAGAATTTAGCCATAGATTAAGACATCCAATTACTACGGTGTATGCAATAACAACAAACTAATAAAAGCTAAAGATAGAAAATATAAAAGGTGTGAAGTACGAATAATGCAATTCTTACACTATAACACTCTTTTTCTCTAAAAAATAACACTGGTCAACAGATTTTGGGAAAAGTTTCGTAACTGAAATAAAATTAGGTGAAACTATACCTATATTTCATGTAGATTCCGAAAATGATTTTAGAAATTCTTGCTATCACGTATAGTATTCTGATTACAAGCTTCCAAAGTTAGTATATACCTCCAAATATGCGTATGTTGTAACAAAGATATATTATTATTATTAAACTCTACTATAAAATTAATTAATTTTATAGTCAAATTTACAGAATTATGATGTCACGAGTAATAAAACATGTATGTATAATGCATAACCACATAAAAATTATATATATTTACCTTAATTTTCCTGAATTTGTGCTACATTGAACTTTCGATAACTACTTTTTCTTTTATGTTCTGAAGTGTCTTCTCTTTTCAGAAACCAGCAGTAATCACTCATCATTGCTTCATCCCATCTGCCCTGATAATCGTTTCTACCATGTGCTGTATATCTTGGTGAATCTTTCACCTGTTCATTCGCTTACTGCACCGAATTTGGGTGGAAAAGAATGTCCAGGATGAGTGAATTGTAAAAAATGTATTTTTAGTGACATTTCTGCAGCCTAAGTTCTTGTAATTAACTAGCAACCTCTCTACTATACAATCGCTATTTTCAACTCGTTTGTTTCTTCAAGGAAGCCTGTAATAACGTCTTTGAAGAATTCCATGCAGATAGTTCATCAATGGTTAATTCTGTCCAAAAAGCTGGGTCACTTGTAGTTGTCGAATTCTGCGGGTCCGACGAATAAGCCCTCTTTCATTTAGTCGTTACTTAGCCAGAAAACGTCTACATAAAGTATTTAAATCCATCTCCTTTCCTTATCCATGGCCTTCACAGAATTCCATTTTTTTTTTTTTTTTTTTTTTTTTTTTTTTTTTTTTTTTTTTCATCAAATCCACAGTTTAATGGTAATGGTGGTAAGAATAAACTCGCTTAGGATCTACAAGGGGTGGATAGTAAAGATTAAGGTTTTGCTCTCGCTAAATGTGTATCTCTTTCTCTCCATGTTTTTCTTACGTAATGTTGCTTAGTATCCCGGCTGTCCCATAAACACAAAAAACAACAGTGTTTTGTGAATCCTCCCGTAGACCAAGAAGGAGTCCAACAACTTTCAGATAACAACAGATAAGCCATGTGTGGTCATAATATTTAATAACCTTCAATATTTCGGACATACTTTTATAGGTTTCCTTCATTCCAACAGCATGCAATTGAGGGGAAACTTGTTTGAGTTATGCAATAAGACGGCATTTAGGCTAGTTTTTGAAAAGCGTCTATGAATAAGCGCCCATTCCCATCTAATACGGATATGACCAAGCCTCACGCATAAGTTATTAAACATCGGAACATGAAATAATTAAGGTTATCGTTTGTAAAATATTTTCCTCTAAATTCCTTGTTTCTATTTCTATATTTACTAATATTAACCTTTTGATATAACAAATTCCACTCCTGAAGGCGTGAACCTAAGATTTCCATTTGCTTGTTGACAACTACAGGTCCGCGTTACTAAACTCATTTAGTTCCGGTTGCGCAATCATGTGTGGTGTTGCATTTGATTCGTCTGGGATATATGGCATATCTGGCAGCACCCGATGCTCCAGCATTAGAGTCAAACAAATCTGAGTCAGGAACCTCTTTCCAAGAAGTTGGTGCTATAGGAATCGGTAGGTTCTCATCATTATGGGGGACTTGTCTCCTGGCTGAGTTAATTGTCGGATAGGCAATGTTTGCTTTAGTTTTTGAATTGAGCCACATACATTTGTTTTAAGCAAAAGTAGCAACCTGTATATATTCCTGTTGCTCTCATCCAATACATTTTCGGGCACTTAAGCCAAACGGCAAATGCGCCTTTTTTTCACCTTTAAACCACTGGGTTAATTTAACAAAACATCTAATGCATGTTATGTGTGAGGCCCATGGCTTATTCTGGTCACCCAACTCACACTTAAAATAAATGTGAGTTGGGTGACCAGGCCCATGGCTTATCCTGGTCACCCAACTCATATTATTTTAAGCGTGGAAAGTTGGGTGACCAGGATAAGCCATGGGCCTGGTCACCCAACTCCACATTATTTTTAAGTGTGAAGTTGGGTGACCAGGCCATGGTTATCCTCGTCAAACCCAACTCAACATCTTAAAATAATGTTTTATAAGCCGTTTTAAGAACAATTGAGCTGATGGTTTCCGTTGACTTTTCGCAGTATATTTTCCACATACGTAGCAAAAGACATTCGGAGAATTTATGCAAACACGTTGGTACTCATACTTTTTAAATATATATTCTGAACAAATAAATTAACATTAATGGGCTGTAAAATAATTATATATTAATATATATAATACTATATATATATATATATGTTATTTATATATATATATTTCTTTTTATATATATTATATAGTATAATTTATATTAAAAAAGACTAACACACACAGACACGAACCTTTACAACTGAAAAACAACTCTGAACTGCGAGCATACTACACAAATGTCTCAGCGAGAACATTATAATTTTCACAATTTTCACCGTGTCAAGCTGACTCAGTAATGACTCATAACAGACAATTGTGACGTGATACGTCATTTTCGACTACATCATCGCATTCAGGACAACTATACCTACATAGAACACCTTTTCCCGTTTTAGTTCCAAAATCATTGTTGACCAGTGTAATTAAATACTTAGTTTCCTTGATTTCAGGCTTTATCCCCTCAATGACAGGCTCCATTTCCTATTGGAGCTAATTCCTTAATAGAAGAGCACTATCCTCTCTCCCATTCTCAAATTTTACTCGAGCGTAATTCGGATTAGCCTCCAATAACTTAACCTCTTGAACCAAAGGTTCGTTTTTGTTCCTAACGAATTTCCTTAAAAGAACTTTACCTGGGTTTGTCAACCAACTTGGTGTATTCGTACCTCTTATTGATTTCCTAGGAAAAGTAAACAATCTTTCATGAAGTGTGCTATTAGCGGAAGTACACAACAGAGATCTTATTGAATGCATAGCCTCGTGTAGTACCTCCTCCCAATTCTTAATAGGCAAACATTTTTCCTCAAGGCACAAAGTTATCGTTTTCCAGATTGTTCCGACAAATCGTTCGCATTGACTATTCCCGGTAGGATGGTAGGGTGTAGATCTACTCGTTGCAACCCCTTTTCCAAGTAAAAACTTTTTCAAATCTTCAGACATAAAGGCACACCCTCTGTCCCAATGAATATACCCCGGCAATCCGAATATCGAAAAAATTTCCGATAAACATTTTATTAAACTTTTCGCTGAAATATCTTTACACGGAAATGCAAAAGGGAATCTCGAGTACTCATCGACTATGATCAATAAATAATTATTTTGCGTTTTTGATAATAAGAGACCCTTAAAGTCTATGCTCAATCTATCAAAAGGGCGCATAGCTTTAATTAAAGATTCCTTATTTTTAACCAAGAATCTTGGTTTACATTTACAGCAGATCTTACAATCTCTACACACTTTTCTAACTTCTTCCAACGTAAATCCTTTATTTTTACTTAATTATGGAAAAAGAACAAAAAAAAAAAAAAAAAAAAAAAAAAAAAAAAAAGAATTTAAAAAAAAATTAAAAAAAAAAAATTAAATTTAAAAAACAAAAAAAAAAAAAAAAAAAATTCTAACATGATGCCACAGTCTATCAACTCCTGGGTGACACAATTATTTGTTTACTTCTAGATTTCCTAATAATGATGCTGCACAAAAACTTCTTGAAAGCGCATCTGCAGCTTTATTCAGGGTGCCTTCCCGGTATTTAATACTATACTTATAAGGCATTAGCTCCAAACGCCAACTCATCAGTTTATCATTTTTAATCTTTCCCTTATGCTTATTATCTTGTATAAATGAAATTGATTTCTGATCTTTAATCAAGGTAAAAGTCCTCCCCATTAAATAAAGTCTCCATTTTCTGATACTTTCCATTATCGCATAAGCTTCCTTCTCTATTGAACTACAATTCTTCTCCGACTTATTTAAAGTTCTTGAAAAGAATGCTACTGGTCGTCCTTTTTGATTAAGAGTTCCTTCTATTGCACCGTCAGATGCATCTGTTTCGATTACAAAATTTTCACTTTCATCTATCCTTACCCTAACCGCATTAATAATATCTTGCTTTATCAAATTTATATACTTAATATTCTCTTTTTCTAAAGGAAATTTTTCTTTTGTTAGGGGATAGATTTTATCTGAGAAATTCTTTATCCATTTTAAATACACATGTAAAACACAATTCCTATACAAAAAAAATATGCACTTTTGGCGGATTGAAAAAAAATTTCTCTTTCAATATCAATAAAAAAAGTACCTTGAAAGACTACTGGATGGTAACACCGTTGGTGAGAACGGCGTCCTGAGGGGGAAAGGTGGAATCTACTATAGGAGCGGACATCGTGCAATTTTCTGATTACTTTATACTGCATTTATAAATGATCTCGTAGATGAAGGTCAAAACGTTGGAGTCTGGGAGGCAAGTTAAAGGGGAGAGACTCGTAACAAGCAGCAGATTATGAAAAAAGTGAGCTCCGAGAGCTGCAGTGACATTTTATACGAAACGAAAAGACTAAGAAAGCGGTTTCCAATACGTATTTTTTATCAAAAAATAACAATTTAACTAATTGGTTTTAAAATTATTAAAGTAATACCAAAAGGTTAGTAGTACATCTTAAGTGTTTGGGAAGATTCAATAGTGGTTCTTCAGTTATTTCTGGGATTGACAAACAATGTCAGCTCCCTTCCTCTTGGAGGTTGTCATCTTCATCAGTGGAAGAATATGTTTCTCCAAATTCTTTGAAACACAACAAAATTTGCCCCATTATCCGTAATCGTAACCACAATTTTCCTGTAGCTGATATCCAGTTCAGTATTAATATTTTCGAGGAGTTCCGCAATCCAGTCATAAGAGTGTGTTCCTGTAAATCGTCTGGAAGCTATGGCTGCCAACCGTCTTGTAAGATCATCATTAATCTGTAAATAGATTTTAAAATATAGAAAGATAATTTTTACCAAATTTTCAAAAAAAAAAAAAAAAAATGATAGCATAACAATACTAATTGAAAATTGAAGGTTCTGTGCTTGCTAGACAAAATGTCAGGAATGTTGGTAAAAAGGATTCGTTTTAAAAACTCGGTTCCCTAGGAACAAACCAATTTCATATATATATATATATATATATATATATATATATATATATATATATATATATATATATATATATATATATATATATATATATATATATATATATATATATATATATATATATATATATATTAAAACATAAATACTTGTTGAAAGGAAAGCGTATGTGTTTTCTGGATTAATTTTAGCCATTTTTCTAACTTCTAAATCGGCTAATTTTTCAACCAATGGAATTAACACTTTCGGAATGATGACTGGCACCAAACTATTATTGCCTTTACCATCGATAAAGGTAATAAGATTATCCTTTATTAACATTTTATCGACTTCATCATCATCATTTTGAATACGTTGAAAATCCACCCATCCATACATTTTAGCTTCGCATTTTTTCTAAAGTTAATCTGGGTGGTTCCCCGGACCTTCTTGAGATTAGGAAAGTTATAAAACACACTGAAATTTTTCTTGCCCTTCTAAAAGTATGTATTGTTCAATCCTGAGCTTTTGTTATTTCAATTTGTTCGAAAATATAATTTTTTATTTTTTTTGACATCTTCATTGGGCAATTCTGAGGGTTTTCTTCGTTTACGATCACGCACATCTCTTACATTGAATTCGGAAGGTCCAAACAAAATCTTTGAATTATACTTGAAAACTTTTTTGAAATCACTAAGCATTTGTATCATTTCCTCATTTTTTTTTTTTTTCAATGAAATTATGATATTCTAAGTTTTCCAACAAAGTCTTTATCATATATTTCATTTCCAATAGAATGGAATGCTTTACATATGTTCTTTTTTTGCTAAATTTCAGAGTGCTTTTTTGAATATTTTAAAATATTTTGGATTAAAAAGATTGTTCGTTGTCAGATTTTTTCGTTCTCGTTTCCCTAAATTTATAAAAGTTAAAAAAAGACGTCTCAATAGTCTCGTTTTTGCCTGTGTTTTATTTCTTATTGATATTAGTTTGTGGTTATCGTCCTAACAAAAGGTTTCCGGCAGAGTACCTGCTAAGTTCCGCTCACTACTAGAGGGTACTTGCGGATTCCAGGTGGAGTCTTGTGAACCCTTGGCAGTGACTTGAATACCTGTGGGATCTTGCCTATTGCTGGCAGTGGCTTTAGGAATACCGGTTGGATCTCGTGGATACGGAAAGCTCTTGAATATAGGGAAGAGAGAGTGGAGATTTTTATGTTTTTACTGTGAGCAGAGTACCAGTGGATATAACCAGGGGGAGGGAAGGTTTTCGGTATACGGCATAGGTGATACGGGGGGAATCTTTTCAATGGTGAAAGAAAGAAATTGCTGCTGCTGCCACAACAGCAGCAGCAATTTCTTTCTCAGTTCCTTTCTCTCCTTTACCTTTTGATCATATAAATATATGTCAAAAAAAATTTTCGTTCTCGTTTCCCTAAATTTATAAAAGTTAAAAAAAGACGTCTCAATAGTCTCATTTTTGCCTGTGTTTTATTTCTTATTGATATTAGTTTGTGGTTATCGTCCTGACGAAAGGTTTCCGGCAGAGTACCTGCTAAGTTCCGCTCACTACTAGAGGGTACTTGCGGAATCCAGGTGGAGTCTTGTGAACCCTTGGCAGTGACTTGAATACCTGTGGGATCTTGCCTATTGCTGGCAGTGGCTTTAGGAATACCGGTTGGATCTCGTGGATACGGAAAGCTCTTGAATATAGGGAAGAGAGAGTGGAGATTTTTGTTTTTACTGTGAGCAGAGTACCAGTGGATATAACCAGGGGGAGGGAAGGTTTTCGGTATACGGCATAGGTGATACGGGGGGAATCTTTTCAATGGTGAAAGAAAGAAATTGCTGCTGCTGCCACAACAGCAGCAGCAATTTCTTTCTCAGCTCCTTTCTCTCCTTTACCTTTTGATCATATAAATATATGTCAAAAAAATCCGTTTTTTTTTATACGGCAGCTTTTCGGCCTTTGGACGAGAGATTTTACTTTTTCTTCTTTTCGTTTCTCCCTGTCATAATACCGATGCCCACAGGCACAGTTCTTCTTGGCAATAGGTGACTTCTCGCTGCATTTTGGGCACTTTTTCATCGGTGCTGGATTTTTTTTTTTTTTTTTTTTTTTTGCAATCTTTTCAATAATGATTTTAACCTTTAACCTTAACAATGATTTTTATTTGTTTTAACAAAAATAATCTTAACGCCAATTTATGGACATTTCCATTATACTTCCACAATACTCAATAACCAAACGCTACTGACGAGATATTTTGAGTCGACCTTTGATTTGATTTCCCACGATATAAATTTAGGTTTCATAGATTAAATTTGATATATCAATTTCAATATATCGATATTTATAAATATTTAAATATGATCAATTTTCTTTTACTTTTTCATGTGTGTAACTTTAAAGGTTTTCATGTTTACAAACATAAAAAAAAAAAATCTGTTTGCAAGTATAAGTTAAATATTAAATAATTGCTTTCGCCGAAAGATAGTTAAGAAGAAGATTTAACAGAAGTCAGACATCTAAAGTAGAAAACTGGACAAAATAATAATTGGAATTAAATCAGAAAAAGGTTAAACTCAAATCGTGAAAGGCGCGAAATGTTAATAATTCACACCAAAAGCGAATTAAGTAACAAATCGTAGGCTCTTTCGAAAGCAGTTTAAATTTTTTGCGAATCCTAAGATAGATATGGAAATATTAATGAAAACTTTGTGGATCCACTGGGAATATTGGTTCTTTTTTATACTAAAAGGAGTCAAAGATCCGGAGACTAAAGTTTTCACTAAAATCACCACCAACAGAATTTTAATCTAAGCATAAAACAAGGCCTTTTTGTTCTCAAATCTGAAATGGAAAGAAGGAAGTGATACCACTTATATAAAAAAATGGGGATTTAACGTCCAGAAGGCCTTTACACATGTAAAACACAATTCCTATACAAAAAAAATATGCACTTTTGTCGGATGGAAAAAAAATTTTCTTTCAATATCAATAAAAAAAGTACCTTGAAAGACTACTGGATGGTAACACCGTTGGTGAGAATGGCGTCCTAAGGGGGAAAGGTGGAGTCTACTATAGGAGCGGACATCGTGCAATTTTCTGATTACTTTATACTGCATTTATAAATGATCTCGTAGATGAAGGTCAAAACGTTGGAGTCTGGGAGGCAAGTTAAAGGGGAGAGACTCGTAACAAGCAGCAGATTATGAAAAAAGTGAGCTCCGAGAGCTGCAGTGACATTTTATATGAAACGAAAAGACTAAGAAAGTGGTTTCCAATACGTATTTTTTATCAAAAAATAACAATTTAACTAATTGGTTTTAAAATTATTAAAGTAATACCAAAAGGTTAGTTGTACATCTTAAGTGTTTGGGAAGATTCAATAGTGGTTCTTCAGTTATTTCTGGGATTGACAAACAATGTCAGCTCCCTTCCTCTTGGAGGTTGTCATCTTCATCAGTGGAAGAATATGTTTCTCCAAATTCTTTGAAACACAACAAAATTTGCCCCATTATCCGTAATCGTAACCACAATTTTCCAGTTCAGTATTAATATTTTCGAGGAGTTCCGCAATCCAGTCATAAGAGTGTGTTCCTGTAAATCGTCTGGAAGCTATGGCTGCCAACCGTCTTGTAAGATCATCAATAATCTGTAAATAGATTTTAAAATATAGAAAAGATAATTTTTTATAAGATTTTCAAAAAAAAAATGAAAGCATAACAATACTAATTGAAAATTGAAGGTTCTGTGCTTGCTAGACAAAATGTCAGGAATGTTGGTAAAAAGGATTCGTTTTAAAAACTCGGTTCCCTAGGAACAAAACAATCCCATTCAATAATATATAATATTATAATATATATATATATATATATATATATTATATATATATATATATAATATATATATATATATTATATATATATAAATATATTATATTATAATATATATTATATATATATATATATTTATTAAAACATTAATAATACTAGTTAAAGGAAAGCGTATGTGTTTTCTGGATTAATTTTAGCCATTTTTCTAACTTCTAAATCGGCTAATTTTTCAACCAATGGAATTAACACTTTCGGAATGATGACTGGCACCAAACTATTATTGCCTTTACCATCGATAAAGGTAATAAGATTATCCTTTATTAACATTTTATCGACTTCATCATCATCATCATTTTGAATACGTTAAAAATCCACCCATCCATACATTTTAGCTTCGCATTTTTTCTAAAGTTAATCTGGGTGGTTCCCCGGACCTTCTTGAGATTAGGAAAGTTATAAAACACACTGAAATTTTTCTTGTCCTTCTAAAGGTATGTATTGTTCAATCCTGAGCTTTTGTTATTTCAATTTGTTCGAAAATATAATTTTTTATTTTTTTTGACATCTTCATTGGGCAATTCTGAGGGTTTTTTTCGTTTACGATCACGCACATCTCTTACATTGAATTCGGAAGGTCCAAACAAAATCTTTGAATTA
Organism: Trachelipus rathkii; assembly: GCA_015478945.1. Taxonomy (NCBI): domain Eukaryota; kingdom Metazoa; phylum Arthropoda; class Malacostraca; order Isopoda; family Trachelipodidae; genus Trachelipus; species Trachelipus rathkii. The sequence continues at coordinate 70,303 of JABUQX010030885.1, forward strand.
TACTTGAAAACTTTTTTGAAATCACTAAGCATTTGTATCATTTCCTCATTTTTTTATTCAATGAAATTATGATATTCTAAGTTTTCCAACAAAGTCTTTATCATATATTTCATTTCCAATAGAATGGAATGCTTTACATATGTTCTTTTTTTGCTAAATTTCAGAGTGCTTTTTTGAATATTTTAAAATATTTTGGATAAAAAGATTACTCGTTGTCAGATTTTTTCGTTCTCGTTTCCCTAAATTTTTAAAAGTTAAAAAAAGACGTCTCAATAGTCTCATTTTTGCCTGTGTTTTATTTCTTATTGATATTAGTTTGTGGTTATCGTCCTGACGAAAGGTTTCCGGCAGAGTACCTGCTAAGTTCCGCTCACTACTAGAGGGTACTTGCGGAATCCAGGTGGAGTCTTGTGAACCCTTGGCAGTGACTTGAATACCTGTGGGATCTTGCCTATTGCTGGCAGTGGCTTTAGGAATACCGGTTGGATCTCGCGGATACGGAAAGCTCTAGAGAGTGGAGATTTTTGTTTTTACTGTGAGCAGAGTACCAGTGGATATAACCAGGGGGAGGGAAGGTTTTCGGTATACGGCATAGGTGATACGGGGGGAATCTTTCCAATGGTGAAAGAAAAAAATTTCTGCTGCTGCAGCAACAGCAGCAACAATTTCTTTCTCAGTTCCTTTCTCTCCTTTACCTTTTGATCATATAAATATATGTCAAAAAAATCCGTTTTTTTTTTTATACGGCAGCTTTTCGGCCTTTGGACGAGAGATTTTACTTTTTTTCTTTTCGTTTCTCCCTGTCATAATACCGATGCCCACAGGCACAGTTCTTTTTAACAATAGGTGACTTCTCGCTGCATTTTGGGCACTTTTTCATCGGTGCTGGTTTTTTTTTTTTTTTTTTTTTTTTTTTTTGCAATCTTTGACATTTCTTTTTAATTTGTTTCTTTATTTTAATTTTTGTATTGTAAATCTAAAACAAATAAAAGCTTCTCTATGATGAGATTATGAATATATACCGGTATATATATATAATATATAATATATATATAATATATATATATATATATATATATATATATATATATATATATATATATATATATATATATAATGTAAATTTTATACGGTCAAAGTTAAGAGGCGCGGGAATTTTTTAAATGAAAGAAAATTAAAAGGGAAAAATTTATTAAACTAAAAAAAAGACAAACTTTCAGAAAATAAAGCTTCAACAAAGATATATATATATATATATATATATATATATATATATATTATATTATAATATATATATATATATATATATAATATACGATGAATTTGTTCCTAGGGAACCTCAATTTAAAGATGAACAGGAAGACAAACATCATGGAGAGTGCCATTATTTATTAAGGACATTTCGCGCTATAGCTAAGCACATCATCAGCTCTAAGTAAATAATAAATAAACAATGTCTATAATATTTACGATTATATAAAATATATATAAAAAATTATAACATATATATAAAAAATTATAGAATATAAAACTGGATCAACCGAAAGAATGCATGAACAAGATAAGATTGGAACACTATTTATACTAAAATTATACTTAGAATGGTTGGTTGTTTGGGACTTACTACGCTTAAAAATCAGTATTTATACAGTATAAAAAATGAAAACTATAAAAAAAAAAAAACATATATATAATAAGAATTATTAAATTAAAATAAATTGTTTGATTGAAGATAAATCAAGAGTTGAGTTCAGGCTCCAATTCATGAATGTAGAGGCTCCAAGATTTTCCTGTCGCGAGAATCAGTGACGGAGGCAAGAATCGAGAAGTCATTAGTAGTGATTGGGTGGTCTTTTTCATGGCTATGGCTGCGTATAGATGAAAATTCAGGCGAGGACAGAGGAATGTTGGTGCGGAAAGAAAAACCCTTATGTTTGGCAATCCTGATGCAAAGTTGTAGGCCTGTCTGGCCTACGTAGCGGGCATTACAGCCAGCACACTTATACTTATACAAGTAGACTATCGAGGATTGCAACTCTTTAGGGATTAAATCTTTGGATCTGAAAGAATTACTAAGTTTGAAGTTATTAGTGGAAATGAAAATAAAGGTAGCAAATGGGAAGTGTCTCATTAATATTGGTCTGAGGGTTCTAATAAGGGTGTCGGTGAACCGACCTGTGTTTTAAGGAATCTTCAGGTAAATTTTTTGTTTAGGGACATCATAAGTGGGAGTAGGTGGTCTAAAATGGTTCTCAAGGAAGTTAAATATGATTTCATCAACAAGGTATGAAGGAGAGAGATTAAAATTAGCGAAGTTCCTTAGATATTGGAGTTCTGAATGAAAAGAAATCCATGGGGAACACCTTAAAGGCCAGGTTTATTGTGCCTGTAAAGCCGGACAATTTAAACTTATCTGGAAGAAAGCTGAAGAAGTGAATACCTAATTGGGTGGAGGTCGGCTTGCGGTAAATCTGTAGAAAAAGAACCATTAGTGCGTGAGACACCAACATACAGAAACGGAAGGAATCCATCCACCTCACGCTCCACGGAAAATTTGATATTTTTGTTGCTTATTAAGGAAATTTAAAAATAAGTCTGCATGTTCTTTGTTGGAAAAAATTAAGAAGCAATCTACGTACATATATTTTGTAGACAATGGGTTTGAAGGTTGGGGGCAGTTTACGAGCCAGGACTGTTCATGATATCAGAGAAAGGCGTTGGCGAAGGAGGGACCCAAAGGTGAACTAATAGCCAGACCATCAATCTGTTGATAAAGGTTGTTATTAAACAGGAAAATAGAATCTGAGGTGGCTAAATTGGTAAGTTTTGAAAATCGTTTTTTATTGAGACCAAGAGTGTGTAGGGAGTCTCAATAAAAAATAATTTTCAAAACTTACCAATTTAGCCACCTCAGCTTCTATTTTCCTGTTTAATAACAACCTTTATCAACAGATTGATGGTCTGGCTATGGGTTCACCTTTGGGTCCCTCCTTCGCCAACGCCTTTCTCTGCTATCATGAACAGTCCTGGCTCGTAAACTGCCCCCAAACTTCAAACCCATTGTCTACAAAAGATGTGTAGATGACTGCTTCTTAATTTTTTCCATCAAAGAACATGCCGACTGATTTTTAAATTTCCTTAATAAGCAACATGAAAATATCAAATTTTCCATGGAGTGTGAGGTGGATGAATTCCTTCCTTTTATATATATAAAATAACCTGTCTCAATAAAAGATTACATTTTACAGCAGAGACCCCAGAAACTTCTTTTAGTTATCTTTGACAAAATGTAGTAGTAGTCATATCCTGGCTCCATGAATAAACAAAAAATAATTATTTTTTAAAAGATAGATAAATTTGTCTTGAAGCCATGTGTTGGTTCTCACGGAGATCCTTACACTGTATTCTTTTTTCGAACAAACCCAATAAAATGAATTATGCACAATTTTCATTCCATGCCCTTTTGAACAGTTATGGAACAGCTTTGGAATTATTTCATATTTTTGAAAAAATGCACAGCATCAATTTCATTGTCTTAGGGAGATAAAGTTGATAATATATATATATATATTATATATATACTATAATATAACAAAATGGATCCGTAACTTTTAATTTTTTTTTCTTTTTTTTAACTAAAGGAATACCCAAGGGTAAACCGCAAAGAGATGGCAGGAGTCGGGGTCTCTCGGCCTTCCGGGAACGGCAGGGTAGGACTATTTCCCTCTCCGGGGAGAGTCTCCGGAACCCCCGCTCTTTGGTATTTGGGTGTCGCGGGGGTTCCTCCGCCCCTAACCCTACGGGGTATGGAAAACGTCCCTCTGTTCCCCCGTCGGCTCGAGCCCCTACTTTGCCGTGTAAATTCCTTTATATATATATTATATATAATATATATATATATATATATAATATTATATATATATATATATATATATATATATATATATATATATATATAACCAAAACAAAAATTAAAAAAATGGCTAAACTAAAAAAATATATTTTTCTTTCATAGAGATAACCTGTACTATTTTTTTTGGGTAACGAGTACCGTGGAAATTGGCAATAAATATTAAAAAAAATTACCTTTACTTGTCGATGTTTCAATATGGCGTCGAGAAACTGTTTTCCTTCATATTATTTAAAATTTTCAACTAATAACAACTTCTTAACTTAAACAATTTAAAATTCACAACTTATAATTGAAAACTTTTTTTTCCCTTATTTTTATATATTTTTTTTATTTAGCACTGAACATTTTATATGTAAATACGCTAATAATAGACTTAAAGCCAACAACACCCTTCTAATAGAAGTTCTAAATTAGGACTGAAACAATTTATAATTCCGTATTGGTTTTTTAGTCGGTAAAAATTCTTACGCCGAGTAAAGATGATCTACAAATAGCTTACTATTTTTTTTCTTACTATTTTATAGCTTACTATTTTCCCTATGATTTTTATATGTACTTTCTTGTATAATAAGTTAAAATTAAAAATTTACTTTAGATCAAAAGGTCAATTCCTAGACTTGTCCTATATATATATATATATATATTATATATATATATATATATAAATATATATATATATATACTTTTTTATATATATATATATATATATATATATATATATATATATAATATATATTATATATATATATATATATATATATATATATATATATTTATATATATACTTTATATTAAAAGCCCTTGGAATATTGAAAAGAACACTTAGAAAATCTTACACTTTAATTGAATATAAAATATTTAAAAGAACATTATAAAATATATACATAGATAACGAGCTTTCACCTTGTCACACAATTATAGTTGCGAGGGATTGTAGAGAGAATAAACGCGAGGTCTCTTTCAGGTTATGAAAATTTTATTATTATGAAGTTCGCAGGATGGAAGATCTTTAGTTGGTGTTTTTATTTTTTTTATAAAAAGTTTGACGATTTTAGTTATTCATTGAGGATAAAATCCATCTTAACCTCACCAGGATATCTGTTGTAGTTTTCGATATTCTATAGACAGAAAGACTCAGATTTTAAGATGGCCTGTAAGACTAATATTGGTCACAGAATTGAAATTGTTTATGTTGATAAGATGATTACAAGTGCGCCTGTGGTGGGTTAGGGCTGAGTTTGTATTGTCTTTATTCAGATTATATGTTTCCCAACTTTTCTTCCTTTCCAAATCTATTAATTCTCCGATGTAGGTGAGGTTGCATGTGCTGCACGGAATGTGATAAATACTGCTTAGGGAGTGGCTTTCCTTGCGTTTGGGAGGTTTTAATATGTTTTTGAGGGTAATATTGTTTGATTGAACCAAATGAATATTTTTTGGTAATATTTTTTTAATTGAATGTATAGGTATATTCGGAGTGGGCAAAAAAGAAAGATTTTCCTTTTTATTTGGAGTGGTGTTATAGGTACCTTATTTTTTTGCTTTTTTAAAGTGCCTTTAGAAATGAAACTATCTGGATAATGTAGAGATTTAAAAATGCTAAAAATATGTTTAATTTCTTCGAAAAGAAATGATGGGGAATAGTCTGAGAGCACGGAGGAATAAACTTGACAAAATGGCCATTTGTATTTGGACGATGGTTTGATGCCCAATGTAAAATATAATTGGGAGCTGATGTGGGTTTTCTGTATATTGTATATTGGAGATGATTGCTATTGTTCCATATGACTAGTGTATCGAGAAACGGGATGGATGAATTTGAAGGTACGTCAACAATTTCAATTCTGTGACCAATATTAGTCATACAGGCCATCGTAAAATCGTGGAGTCTTTCTGTATATACAATATCGAAAACTAAGCAACAGATATCGCTGGGTGAGGTTTAAGATGGATTTTATCGCTCAATGAATACCTAAAATCGTCAAACCAACACACAACACAACGAAGAAAATAAAAATACCAACTAATAACAAGCATGGAGTAATACTCATAATAAGTAAATTTTTTCTTTAAAATAAAAGAGACCTCGCGCGACGAGGTGAAAGCTCGTTAATCTATGTATATATTTTATAATGTAATTTAAAATATTTTATATGCAATTAATGTATGTGTTCATTTTCAATATTCCAAGGGCTTTTAATATAAAGTAAATATAACACTACGTACAAGTAGTTTCATAAAATATATATATATATTATATATATTATATATATATATATAATATATATATATATATAATTATATATATATAATATATATAAATATATATATATATATATATATATATATAAAAATATATATATATATATATATATATATATAATATATATATATATATATATATATATATATATATATATATATATATATATATATATATATATATATATGATCTGATAAAAATTCTTTTACCAGATGCATAATAAGGAGATTGGGAGTGGGGCATGAAAGTGCAATATTTCCCATACTGTGTGTATGAGAACGAAACTCTCAATCTCTGAAAAATAGCTATGGAAAATTACTGAAGGCATCAGAATGCCAAAATAATGCCGCCTATTATATCTTAAAACTGTTAAATATTGGGCCAACCAATAGGAGAGGGCCAGAGTTTTGAAATTGTAAGTGTATGAGGCGTCATCAATGCCTTACACGAGAGAGTCCGTTGAACTATAGTACGGAGGGAGGATGCGCCGAAGCATTCCTCCCATATATTCAAACTTATTGAAGCTATTATTATAATAAATATTGTGAAATCCTAATTATATAGTAATTATCATCTAATTGCCCAAGTAAACAAAGCGATTTTGTACCAATTCAGGCAGCATACAAACTTAAATGCTTTAGTGCCTATTTCATTGGCAAATAACCGGCAGATTGCCGTGATATATAAATGGGCTTTATTAATTGTGTTTATAAAACTTAAATATACTGTGCCATTATTGCAATTACATGCTGATTCAATATTATCTGACATACCATATATTAATTCACTTTGCAAATGTTTAATAAAACTTATCGCACTCAACCACTTTTACTGATCATTCCCCATTAATTAATTACTTTATAACTAATAGCTGATTTTAATATCAGTGCAATTTTGGTGACCCCAGAGTGACTGGAAATACATTGCAATCTTGCAATAACCTATAGTATCTTCTGATCTGATCTAAAAATTTCTATCAAAAAAAAAAAAAAAAAACGGTGAAAAATTAGTGAAAGTGTGTTATAAAAATAACTGTGATTCGTGCTAGTAATTAAAAACTGTGAAAGTGGTATATAATAAATAATTAATAATAATTCTGCGTGAAGAAACAAAATCTGTATTAACAAAAAACAAAAATTGTAAAAATCTAAACAAAAAGCCGCAGAAATAAAAATAAAGAAAAAAAAGAAGAAAGTGAAACGATATCTGTAACGGAATTATTATGTTACCAACCCAACATTTAAGCGAGAGCCTTTAGCCCTAATCATTTGAAAAAAAAAATAAACACAAACGCTCCTTGCCGAAGAAGCAATTATGGCGAGATCGAAAACGCTTAGGCCTCGCTTGAAAACAACAGCGAGAAGGAAGGAAACGCCTCACAAACCATCTTCCCGCGCAAGGAAGGAAACGACTCAAATACCAACCCGAAAAATTCAAGTCAAGTTTGTGTGCCCACTTAAACTCCCAAAATTTGAGGAAGACAATATTCAAATTTGGCTCAACGCAGTAACAGTCATTTTTAGACTGTATAAAATAAAAAGTGACAGAAAAAATAAGGCACCTAGCACCCATGCTGCCGACCCATCTCTTGCTTCTTATCGACTATCCCATTACAAAGAATTCCTATAAGAAACTGCTAAAAGCAATAAAAACAGCTTATTTACTTCCCCAAGAACGAAGCATTCGTGACGTCATCAAAGAAAACATGAAACAAAATGAATTGCCCAGTGAATATATGGGTCGCCTCAGTAAAAGCATTGGAGAGAAAAATACAGAAAGTCTCCTTCAAAATCATATGGGCTTTGTGAAAGAATATTTTCTTACCGCCTTACCCAATTCTATATATCAACATGTATACAAATTCGCCCAGGATGTCGAGCTGCACACACTCATCGAACTAGCAGACGACCTCTTTAAAATTACCAAAACGAGACTCTAAGAAAAAAGGAGACCATCTGAATCTCGGAAAACAAAAAACGACAACAACAAAATAAAAATAAAAATTTGGTAAATAAGAAGAGACATATAAACTTCTATATATTAAATAATTAGTACAGTGAGTAATGTTCGTAAGAAAACTTAATAATAATAATAATAATAATAATAATAATAATAATAATAATAATAATAATAATAATAATAATAATAATAATAATAATAATAATAATGATGAATAATGATAATAATTATAACAATAATAATAATAATAATAATAATAATAGACCAAGTGAAAAATAAAAATTGCAACAATAAAATATATTTTAGAATATGCAAATAGTCCATGGTATAGAAAAAATTATACAATTAAATATGATAAATTATATAAATGAAAGTTTTTCATAATAAATATTTCTAATAATGAAGCTATATATAATATGTAACATAACGAAATTGAAAAAGAAATGAACCAACGAAAAATTAGAAATAGCAAATGTATTCAAAATTTAATATTTTATTAGAGAATAATAATGCTTTAACACAGGTAATTAATTCTGATAAACACGTAAAGTTTCTATATATTTTCATGCCAATTAGTTTATTATTGAATAGGCCTAGCGTAGAGCGAGGCCAAATCGCCTTCCCACCAGCCGAAGCTATCGTAGTCAAAGCTTAAAATTCGCGCGCGTACGTGGCGCTGCTGTAAAAGTAGACTACCGATGGAAGAAGATGATGGGAAGGATTGATTTGTCCTTCACAAGGCGTAGAAATTTATGATTATAATTATATGTCAAAGTAATAAAATTAGTATATGTCTAATAAAAACAATGTCAAAGGCGAGTAGCTCACAACGAGACAACGCCTGAGTCAGATATACAAGCGCACACGCGCCGAGATAAACTCGAAAGTCAAATTTGTAAGAATGCAAATTTTAAAGAATAGTACATTGTAAGGTCCTTGTAAAATTATTACTTTAAATATGATTCTGGTTATGAATTTTGCATGTGCTTATTTCAAATTTCCTCTACTTAATAGCTGGTATATTCTATCTAAAAAAAAAATTGCTAAAGTAAAAATTAATAAAATTTATGTAAAGGTTACCCTAAGAAAAAGCGTACAGGTCTGAAAATAAAAATCCGAAAGGAAACTGAATCAAGGCGAGGAGCCTCATTCTCTCCCACACAAGTGAACAAACACAGCTGGTAACCAAAACAACCTCTCTATTGTGAATTCCTTCGTACAGCCCTTTAAATGGAAGCATTCAAAAAAAAAAGAGAGAGAGAAAGAAGGACGGAAAAGTTGCTCTTTTAACAAGGAAGAAAAAGAACCACCAAATGGTGAAATACAAAAAATGCATAGAAAGAGAAGTTATTCATTATTTTCTAGATAAAAAACATATTCGATTTTAAACACGCAAGTTCATCTTAATCGTCTGCTGCTAAATAGTAAGATCTACTAAAGAGAGGTTGTGCGTTTATTGAGAATAGGATTTGAAAGAAGAAAAATGAAAATACAAACGATAGAACAACCTGGTTAATGAGGTTGAAGGACTGTATTATATGTTGGTGTCTGTTAATTGTAATG
>JABUQX010030885.1:85000-86718 GCA_015478945.1 Trachelipus rathkii
TAAACATTAAATTGTGAAATATCGTTTAAAAATTAAATTAGCATGAAATAATTTTTTTTCCCTTCATTTTTTCTTCTCCACACATTCACATGAATACGATTTCTCAACATAGTTCTGCTAGTTCCACACCGTGTTTTGTTTTTCATTTTTAAAAGGAACCAATCATTCTCTATATTTTCTGTAACATAACTTAAATTTAGGAATTATTTCAAATTTTTGGAAAAATTTTACTGCATCAATTTCCGTTACTATATGTTTATCAAACCAACTCAAATTATACTCTACTCATTTTTATTTCTCTAATTATTCTATAACCTTCGTCATTAAGTTAAGTAATACAATAAGAATAAAATTAAATAAAAAATGTTTCCAAATCGATATCATATGAAGCCCAAAATGTTAAAAAAACAAGTCTTTTTTTTTTAAATATTTAAAATAATGTAAAAAATATATATAAGGAATAAAAAAAATTATCATATACTATTTTTTTTATTTCAGGTATATTCCGTAAAGACCTAATATATATATATATATATATATATATATATATATATAAATATATATTATATATATATATAGTATAATATATATATTTTTTTTTATATATATATATATATATATATATATATATATATATATATATATATATATATATATATATCAGAGGTGGGCGCGCAAATTTTAAACTTTAGAGCGCAAACGCAAAAGCGCAAAGTGGGAAAACTTAGTCCGCAAGCGCAAAAGCGCACAATTTTTCAAAAAAATTAGTCCGCATGCGCCAAAGCGCACATGTCCGCAAATCAAAATTTTTTTTTAAAAAGCACAAATTTAGGAACGCGAACCAAAAAAATTATAAAAATAAAATAAAAAAGTATTTAAAGATGAAATTATTTTTAAATTTTAATTGAAAAAATAAAAATATTTAGTAACAAAAAATGAGAAAGATTTAATCTTATTTTTCAATTATCTGTGATCTCTTCCTCCTCGCTCTCCTCTTGCATTCTGAATTGGGGGCCATATTCCCTTTAATAAAGATATTTTTTAAAATTGATGGATGCCATGGTTGCCCTCTTTGGTCTTAGAAATGTCAGAGCCTGGACTAAACAACCTCTCCACGTCGATGAGCTGATAATGGTTTATTATACTTAATAAACGAGTCCACCCAGACCTCCTGGTATTCCACACGGAACAGGTTCCTAGTGAGAGTGGTAACTGGTGAACATTTACTGCAGCCCAGCCTATCCAAGATTTGTCCAACTTCTTCTTCTCAGAGGTGTCCTGCTGGAATATATTGGACCCTTTCATTTCCCCTGAAATATTAGAAATGGTATCAAGAACTTTAAAATCTTTTTAAGTTTCATTTCACATTATGTCTGTGTATTGTGAAAATATATGTAATATATTAAATTGTATATATATATATATATATATATATATAATATATATATATATATATATATATATATATATATATATATATATATATATATATATATATATTATAATATTATTTATATATATATAATAGCAAGAGATGCTAAAGTTTGTTCAAATTAATAAAAACAAATAAAAATAAATGAGTCACTTTCAGACTCAGTCCCAATCACTCAGTGTCTTTAATGTGGACGAGTAGATTCGATTGCCAATATTACACTTATATTCTTCAAGTTCACCTGCTGTTGGCAGCTTGGTACTTCCCCTCATTTACACTACGTACC
>JABUQX010030886.1:0-2500 GCA_015478945.1 Trachelipus rathkii
ATTATTATTATTATTATTATTATATTATTGATATTATATATTATTATGTATTATTATTATTATTATATTATTATTATATATATTAATTATTATTATGATTATTATTTATTATAATTATTATTATGATTATTATTTTCATATTATCTTTTTAAAAAGTATTAATATTTTTTATTAATTCTTATTTTATATTTTATTCATTTTATCTATTATTTTTATTATTATTATTATTATTATATTATTATTATTATTTATCATTATTATTATTATTTTTATTATTATTATTATTATATAAGTTTTTACTTATACACTTCCAATTCCCTAAATATTTTCTTTTGATTTTCATTTAATTTTCTTAATACTAGTCTAGAAAATAGTTTGCTAATAATGTAAGAGGCATATTTTTATTTATTAGTTTCTGACCAGTAAGAAACTAATAAATATAAATATACCTCATACTTTCTTTGCAAATTATTTTCTAGACTAGTATTAAGAAAGTTAAATGAAAATCAAAAGAAAATATTTAGGGAATTGTAAGTTAAAAGTAAAACTAATATTAAAACAAAAGCTGGCATAGAATTTTCTAATTATTATTTTTATTATTATTATTATTATTATTATTATTATTATTATTATTATTATTATTATTATTATTATTATTATTATTATTATTATTATTATTATTATTATTATTATTATTTATTATTATTATATATTATTATTATTACTTATTATTATTATTATTATTATTCTATTATTATTATTAATTTATTATTCATTATTATTATTATTAATTTATTATTATTATTATATTTATTATTATATTATTATTATTATATTATTATTATTATTATTATTATTATTATTATTATTATTATTATTATTATTATTATTATTATTATTATTATTATTATTTTATTATTATTATTATTATTATTATTATTATTATTATATTATTATTATATTATTATTGTTATATTTATTATTATTTTTATATATATATTTTATTATTAATTATTATTATTATTATTATTATTATTATTATTATTATTATATTACTTATATTAGTAGTGTAGTAGTAGTAGTAGTAGTAAGAGTAGTAGTAGTATCCATTTCAGTCCTATTTTTATCTATATTTTCTATATTTATATTCATAATCTTTTCAATATTTATATTTTCAATGTTCCATTCATTTTTCTCTTCACTATTAATATCATAGTTATTTATGAATACTACGTCAGGATGAAAGGTGGCTTTTCTATTGTGAGAATATAAATTTACCTGATAGCCTTCAGATGTGATGAGAAGCAGTCGCTTCAGGGGTTTCCCGCCTGGGGGTTGGCACTTTGGGAGACATTTGTCCCTCCTTTTGCGAAGAGTAAGGGGTAGAGAGGACATTCCTCTGATTCACATCTATATGCAATGTATAAGAAGCGAGCTTGATAATAACAATAGTCGTTTATAACACTATCAAAGGCGCTGTTATCGTACCTCGATTGCCTGGCTTGACTGCATCCTCTTCTCGTATTTCGTTTTCGGTGTGTTGCATTCTTTCTTGTACAAGCAAACATATGGAACCAGCCATTTCCTTAACGGCTTTCATAAGCTCAGCCAGCTGGCTTGAGATCTTCTCATGATAGTTAAGGGTGTAGCCAAGTGGTCATTCTTTTTCGTGCGAGAGACTCTGTCTATTCAGTGAGTCTGATTCAAAAAAGTCTGTTTTTCCTCTCATGCGATTTACACTTCCCCAATAATTATCGTTCACAGGTGGTTGAAAATTCTGTTCCTTTCGGATGAAATTTTTGAACAGGTCATCTGCTACCCGTACCATTCTGTATGTATCTTTCTCTTCTGCGAGGGTGTATAAGCTCATTTAAGGGAAGCTCTTCTAGGAATAATTCGATAGGAAAGTTTGGGTTGTCTTCGACCAACAAATCGAAATTCTTATGCCTTAGAACGTCTTTTACTCTGTTTAGATATTCGCTTGGGAGTTCGTCTCGTTGCATTACTTTTGTGAATACATTTCTGACTCGCTGCCTAAGAGCGGGTAGATATATTTCCTGTGTGTCATCCAAAAGTAACTGATAGGCATTCTCTTTTAGCGGAAAGTGGATTTTCGATACCAGCGTGTTTGGTAGAATGGAAGCTAACAGGCGGACTCGTTCATGAGTATCGTCAATATGATTCAGCTTGAAGATTGATTTAATCGCACTTAACAACTGATGACTTCATGGTCGAAAGGTGGATCGGAGTTATGACTGCGAGGTTAAGTGGCTATAATTTTTTAGGGTAGACTTGTATTCACCAAGACGCCTTGTTTTTGTTGCTGAGCGAGAATTTGAAGACCGAGGTGACTCAAGGTGCTCATGCTCAAAGGATGAGAATTGAGGGTCTCCCACCAGTGGGGAGTGAGCAGGTTGTGGGGGAGTTGACTTTCTACTTTTTTTCCCTGTTGTGAGGGAGGTCTTGGAGCGACTAGTCTAAGTCTTATGAGATGAAGTTT
>JABUQX010030887.1:0-10000 GCA_015478945.1 Trachelipus rathkii
GTGAGAGAGATAATGCTGCAGTACCATAGAAATAGAGATGAAGCACCAACTCACGGCCGCTGGAAAGTACAGAACAGTTTATAAGCCTTTTGGCCTTTGACTCGACCCTGTTCAAAAGCCGGGTGAAACCAGAGTTCCCCCAGATATGAGAGCAGTACTCCGTACAAGGGCGGATAAGACCCTTGTATAGCTTGAGTAACTGAGAAGAGGAAAAAAAGTCTCGCAATCTAAACAGAACTCCCAGTTTCTTTGAGGCTGCCCTAGCAACCATTGTGATGTGAGGTTTCCAAGACTTTTTTGTTTATCTTAAGCCCAAGGATGTTTAATATTGTCAACAGGAGAGACGAGAGAACCGGTCGAAGAGATAGGAAAAGTCCAAGAAGGCGTTTTAGAGAGTGAGATTTGTAGAAGTTGAGTTTTTAAAGAATTAAATTTCACAAGGTTGAGACGACCCCACCCGGAAATCCTATCCAAATCAGCGAGAATAGAATCGGAAAGATTAAGACGAGAGGCAATTCTAGAAGTAAAAGAGGGAGCAGAATTGAAATGAGTGGAAGAATGAAGGGTCGAGGCATCGATATATGAGTAGATAGAGTTAAATGTGCAGGTGAGATGATCATTAATGAAAAGTAGGAATAAGTTAGGAGATAAAACAGAACTCTGAGGAACTCCACTATTGACAGAAAAAGAAGAAGAAGTCGCCCCATCAACAACAGCGATATTGAGCGATTTGAAAGAAAGCTAGACATAAGTAAGCTGAGAAGGAGGAAACCCAAAGGAGGGGAGCTTGGAGAGCAGTGAAGCGTGCCATACCCGGTCAAATGCTTTGGATATGTCAAGCGCCACCATATATATATATATATATATATATATATATATATATATATATATATATATATATATATATATATAGTATATATATATATATATTATATATATATATGATATATATAGATATATATATTATATATAATACGTGGTGGCGCTTGAAGCAGTGAGAGAGGCCCAGGAACAATTCAAGATAGCTGGCAAATATAGAGAACTTTCATTGCCTCTAAACGCAAAAGCAAAGTGACAAGCTTCTTTGATGAGCTTCCTAAAGTTGCACGATTTCAGGGTGAGGGTTTTTTTTTTACAGAGCCAATTCCATATACAATAGGCAAGTTGTAATCGAGGTACAGTAGTATGAGGAAGGTGAAAACAGATGTTTTGCTTATTTGAGCCCACAGCCTTACAGAACAATACGGATAAAGAGCTCTATGGAGTTGCTAGAACAAGCTTTTACAAAAATATGAAAGCTGACGTGGCAAGTTCTGTTTAGTACGGATAATTGTCTGCTCAGGATGACAAAAATAATAGATATCGTGACAGAATATTTTGTTGATTTGAGAAATAATATTTGTCTTGTAGTATTCGCAGAACGCGTGTACAGCTTTTATAAATATTTCTGACCTACTCCCAGTACTTCAGCATCTCCTGAGAGATCTTTTTCAAAATTAAAACTAATAAAAAGTTATTTGAGAAGTAACTATGACGACCGTAAGGTTAAGTGAATTGGCTGTACTTAGCATAGAGTATGATCGGGCTGCGCACTGACTTGAGATAATTAGTGCGAACATTTGTGATGCAAGGCGAAGGGGATTAATGAGCATTTATTTAGAAGACTATTAATGAAAGTTAGAAAGTAATGACAATGTTGTATTGTTTATTAGGAAAGTTTTTGTTTTACTTTACCAATAACAGTAATGTAAAAAGTGTTTTAAAAATGCGCCTATCTCTTTTTATATATATATATATATTAATTATATATTATATATTATATATATATTATATATATATATATAATATATAGTATATATATATATCAATATATATATATATATATATATATATATATATAGTATATATATAATATATATATATATATATATATATATATATATATATATATTATATATATATATATATATATATATATAATATATATATATATATATATATATATATATATATATATATATATATATATATATATATATATATATATATATATATAAACCTTTTTTTCATTGTAATACACTCTGGTTCTTTTGTAATGCTAATGTGATTTTTCTTTGATATGAACAAGAAAACTTTTTTTTGTCATTCAAGTTCCAAAAACTCTATCCACCCCGTCCATGACTAAAAGGGGCGCACAAAATAAGTCGCGGGGGGGCGCAACTGACCTTAGTTACGCCACTGATATATATACGTTTCTACACTATATTATCATTTCTATGTCCATTCTGATTTATATATATCTATATATATGTATATATATATATATAGTATAATATGAATAGGCTATAAAAAAGATGAAGAAGGGTAAAGCTCCAGGAGAGGATGGAGTGGCTGTGGAGGTGGTGGCGGAGGGAGGAGAGGAGCTGAGAGGGAGAATCATCAGTTTGATGAACAAGTGTTGGAGAGAGGGAAAGGTGCCGAAAAGGTGGGGCAAAATAATAATAACGATATATAAAGGTAAAGGAGATGCAGGAAGCTGTAATAATTATAGGAGGCATTTCACTGATGGACCATCTGGCGAAAATATACGAAAAGAATATTGGAGAGGAGGCTGAGAGAGAAGGTAGAGTGCGCGAGACTCGGAGAAGAACAGTACGGGTATATAACGAACGAGAGACGCGAACGACGGACCTCTTATTCACGACTAGGAATGGTTTCGAGAAGATGCTGGAATATTGCAAGAGATTCTTTGTAGCGTTCATCGACTGCAAAAGGCATTTGATTCGGTGCTAAGGAAAAAGCTCTGGAGAACTATGGAGAGGAATTATGGAGTGAGGGGTAGATTAAAAAAGGCAATAGAAAGTATGTAATAGAAATGCAGTTGTAATGTTTTAGTAACTGAGTGCGAGAACGATAGATGGTTTGAGGTGAAAACAAGAGTGAAGGCATGGGAGTGTTTTTATTCGTCCAATGCCTGTTTATATTAATTTTAGACGTGGTGATAAGAAGTGAGGGAGAGACTGGGGTAGAATTTGAGGGGACATCAAATGGCATATTGCGGAACGATCGGTCATTTTGGAGCGGAGAGAGAGGAGGCGATTCGAAGGTGGTGGAGGTTGTTTACGGGAGAGTTGGAGAAGCAGGGATGAGGATTGATACGTAATGAAGACAGAGATACTTAACAAAAATCCGGAGGAAATGAGGAGGGGATGAGGATGGTGGTGAGTTAGGGAGGAGGTGGAAGGGGTAAATTACCTGCATATTTATCTCGGAGGATGTTTGCAGAATCGGGAGGAAGGGGGAGGAGAGATTACGCGACGAATGGAAAAGTTAATGTATAGTTATGAAAGCGGTAATACCCCAATGATGAATAGATAAAACATCGAAATAGAGGTTTATAAAAAGTGATTTTTAACAAGTAAACTGACTCGACGTTCTGCTTGTATCGGAGGCGTGAAACATTGACAACAACGTCGAGAAGAGAAGGAGAGTAGAATACAAGCGTCGGAGATGAGGATATTAAGAACTATGATTGGGAAGAGTAGGAGAGACAGAATAAGGATATGAAGTAATTAGAGAAGTTATAGGGGTGAAGAATGATGATATGAGAGTGATGTGGGAGATTGAGATGGTGGGGAACATCTGAGAGGATGGAGCAGGAAGAGGTATTGCCGAAAAGTTAGATGGGAAATTGATCACCGAGGCAGGGCAGTAAGACTTCAGAGGGGAAGACCCGAAGAAGAGATGGGCGGAGTCGGTGGAGGACTCTCTGGAAAGTGTCAGCTACCAAAAATGAGAGTGCTAAAGAGAAGAGGAATAAGTGCAGCAGAGGGATTGTCTGGCAGAAAGACGCTTGCGCGGCTGACAGGATGAAGAATCCTTTCTGGGAGAGGAAAAAGAAAAAGAAAAAGAAAGAAAGATATATATAGTATATATTATATATATATATATTATAAATATATATAATATATTATATATTTATATATATGTTATTGACTAATATATAATATATATATATAATATTATAATATACTATATATATATATATATATAATATATATATATATATTATCATATATATATATATATAATATATATATATATATAGTATCGATAAATCTTTCTCTGCATCATAATCTCATGGTTCGATCGGTGCTTGTTCTCTTGCATTCAGGTTAGAGACAGTGCGTATCGGAGTGGGAAAATTCTCGTTCTCCTATCACCTGCTAATTTCATTCAGCTAGAAAATCGTTGCAGGGATACTCTTCGACGAGCAAAGCTGGCTTTTATCAATCAAACGAAAGTGCGCTACCTCCTTGGTTCTCCTCTGACAAATCTTCTGGCCTCTTGCTCAAAACATCTCCACTATCAACTTCTGTAAATCTGTCTTTCCTCCTCTTATTCGCTCTGATGGTTCTGTGGCTAATTCTCCAAATGAAAAGGCCAATCTCTTCGCCTCCTATTTTCTCTAACTCAACCCTGTACGATACTGGTATTCCTCATCCTCCTTCTTCTCTTCTCAGGTGTCCTAAGTGCCTTTGCTGTAAATTACATTCGATTTGGTTCATGGGCTCCTGAAATCTATCAACGTGTTAGAAAGGCGGGTGGCCCGGATGGCATTCCCCCCCCGATTTGAGGGCGTTGTGCTCGTGCTATCGCCCACTCTTTTTTCCTCGTTCAACTATATTCTTCTATGTCTCAATACAACATGACTTTCCCTCAGTGTTGGAAGCACGCACATGCCCAACCTATTCCGAAAATAGGAAGCCTCTCTGATCCTTCTAACTATCGCCCTATAGCTCTTACTTGCATTCTATCTAAGATCTTTGAAACTCTTCTCAACTCTCACTTCTTAGATCATCTGGAATCTCATTCCCTTCTTTCCGATCGCCAGTACGGCTTTCGGCGCTCGAGGTCTACTGGCGATCTACTTTCCTATCTTACTGATTTATGGTTTTCCGCCCTTAGGAGTAGTATGGAGGGCAAGAACGACAGGTGCCAGATTTACGGCTAAATCTGGCTACCTGTCTATGTATATATGTATTTTTAGCGACTTTTTAGTACTCAGCTACCTTCCTGGCTACTTTTCACATCTGGCATTTTTAAGGGGGGGCTCAGCCCCCGGGGGCCCCTTCTTCATATGCGTTCGCCATGTATTTAATGTGTGTGAATGTGTAGGTGCCAGTTTATGTGTACATTTTTTGTTACTTTCACCCCGCTAGCACCCCAGGTTCTCCCCCTACCCCCTTTTTTCTATTCAGCTATGTTATGATTTCACGTTCTTTCTTGAGCCTTTTATTTTAATCTTTTTTCGTCATTTTTATCATTTTGTATATATTTTTAGCGACTATCTTCAACTCAGCTACTTTCATGAACATTATTTAGCGCTTTTCCTGCTAAATCTGGCAACCTATAGGTAAATTTCAGTATTTTATCACTTTTTAACTTTTTTTCGGAACGTTTTATTCATTTCTAGGGGTATATATTTTTAAAAGACTTTCCTAATACTCAGTTTTACTTTCATGGTGTCATTTTTCTAGCGCTTTTCCTTGCTTAATTCTGGCAGACCCTACTGGTAATTTAGGATTTTAACAACTTTTTAACCTTTTCCGGTATTTTTATTATTCTTGGTATATATTTTAATGACTTTCTAATACTTAGCTACTTTTCTGAACCTTTATTTAGCGCTTTTCCTGCTAAATCTGGCAACCTTTAGCTAAATTTCAGGATTTTTATCACTTTTTGGTCCTTTTTTCGGTATTTTTATCATTTTAGGTATGTATTTGTAATGACTTTCTACTACTCAGCTCCTTTTCTGAACCTTTTTCTATCATTTTTCATATAATTCTGGCTACCTATTGGTAAATTTTCTAGGATTTCTAACCTTTTTGATATATTTTTGCACTTTTTTAGTCACTTTCAACTACTCATATACGTTCCTGATCCTTTTTAAAAGCTTATTACTGTAATTTATTTAGTTTACCTGTTAACTCTGGCCGATTATTGGTAAATATTTATAATTTTTAACTTTTTCGATATATTTTTAATCTTTTTACCACCATTTGCAATCTTTATCTATCTCAGCTATGTCTCTCAATCAATGGATGTGACATTAACCGTTAGGCTTAAATACAATCCCCCAGCAACGACTTCATATTAGCCATTAGGCTTAAATACTTCCCCTAGCAACGTTAGTCCTAACACCTGTTAGCCTTTCGGTAACCCAGCTACGTTAGCGAGTCATTTTCTGCGTTTTTGACGCTTACGGCGTCACATTAATGGTATGCGATTTCATCCATGCGTTTGAGTTCAGTAGCCTACAGCCCGCAGCCCATCGCCGGCCGTCTCGAGTTTGTAAACATACGATTGGTATTTTATTTTATAAGTTTCATTTTACATTTTTTTCAATTTAAATTTTTATTATTTTTATTTATATTTAACTTTATTTTAAGAAATCATTTTGTTTTAATTTGTTTTATTTTGTATTTATTTTTTATTAATTTATTTTAATTTTACTTATTTAAATTTATTTTTCAAACTTTATTTTTATAAGTTTCATTTTACATTTATACTTTTGTTTAATTTTTTTTATTTTTATTTATTTATTTTAATTTTACTTATTTAAATTTATTTTTCAAACTTTATTTTTATGTTTCATTTTTACATTTATACTTTGTTTAAATTTTTTATTTATTTATTTTAATTTTACTTATTTAAATTTATTTTTATAAGTTTCACTTCACATTTATACTTTGTGTTTAATTTTTTTTTTTTATTTATTTATTTTAATTTTACTTATTTAAATTTATTTTTTCAAACTTTATTTTCTAAAAGTTTCATTTTACGTTTATAATTTGTGTTTAATTTTTATTTATTTTTAATTTTATTGTTTTTTTTTTATTTTTATTTTATTTGCATTTATTTTTTTTTTTAAGTTTATTTTCAAAAAATTTTAAATTTATTTTCAAATTTTTATTATATTTTTTTTATTTATTTTTGCTTTATTTGGTTAAAACATTTTGTTTTAACTAAAATTTCTTTAATTTTTATGTTTATAACGTAAAAAATTTGCGTTTTTACATACCCTAAATCAGTAAATCAGTAAAGCAGTAGATCAGTAATCAGTAATCAGTAAAGAAGTAAATCAAGTAAATCAAGTAAATCATAACAGGCCCTACCAGTCACCCTCGCTACCCATCCATGATCTATATCATTGATCTATTGATTCAAGTCATTATTTTGTAATAACATAACAAAAACTTTTATTTATTTTGTTTTCTTTTCTTTAAACAAATAAAATTTAAAAAGTAATTAAAAATTTATTCTTTTTATGTTTATAACTTAAAAAATTTGCATTTTACATACCCTAAAGCAGTAAATCAGTAAATCAGTAAATCAAACTACCAGGGTTGCGGAGTCGGAGTCGGAGTCGGAGTCGCGGATTCGAGGAGTCGGGTTTTGTAAGAGGATCGGAGTCGGAGTCGGAGTCCGGAGTCGGTAATTTTGAAAGAGGGTGGAGTCGGAGTCCGGAGTTCGGATCGGTAAAATTTCAAGAAGTCGAGACAAGTCGGAAGTCGGAGTCGGAGTCGGCAACTTTCAAGATAGTAGAGTTGGAGTCAGGAAAATTTTAAACTGACAAAGTTATAAATTGTTACTCTGTGAATGACTTCAATCACTTCATGCAAGTTTATTGACTTTCGACTTCCACATCACAAAATGCAATTGCAAACTTCGACGTTTTTTAAACAGCAACCTTATGTTTCAATTTGTATTATATTCTAATAAATTCAACCTTCAACTTTACCATCTATATTTAAGATACTGAAGGAATAAAGACTCCAAGGTACGAAGAGAAATTTCTCTCATTGACAATGATTATCCTACTAGCTGCTGTTATATTGAGTCCAATCTACAGGATAAACTTAACTGAAGAAGCAACCAACAAAAAGCTAAATCTGCACTTTTGCAATGTGGTCATTTGTATTAAAGGGTGGCAGGAAGTTCAAGAAGAAATGGGATACATCTATAACATATCTGTAAGTGATGAACTAATACTATTTTCCGTTAACCGACCCTATTAAGTCATTCTTCAGAAAGTTCAGAAGATTAGTATGAAAAGCTTTTAGATATTGAAGAGCTTAGTCGAAAGCGTCGATTGGTTCAAGAAAAAGGTCAAGGTCCTTCCTAATTGTACACAATATTCCGTAACTTTAAATAAAATTTCTTTGCTGCACTGAAAGAAGTTGAAAATTTTTATGTAACTTCGAAGAGTATCCAAGACATTTTTACAAAAATGCTAAATTGCTTTTCTGCTGTACCTGACTTTAACGCACGCTTGCATTCAACTGCTTTTTCTGTTCTTCGCATTATAAAATCAGACCAAAGAGGAAAAATGAAGGAGAACCTGGCAGATGCTATTCTATTTTTAAGAACTAATCATTCAATGAGTAGATGATATTAGATGTAAGTTTATGTAACTAAGTAATGTAGTAGTTTATATATATATATATATATATATATATATATATATATATATATATATATATAATATATATATATATCTATATATATAATATATATATATATATATATATTATATATACAGTAATAATATATATATATATATATATATATAATATAATATATAATATATATATATATATATATATATATATATATATATATATCTATTATATATATATAATATATATATATATATATATATATATAATCCGTAAACCCCTTCCCTAAATTATTTAAGTTATCAAAATTTTTTGATGGCTTAAGTCTCTTAATTATAATTTTAATAATAATAAAATAATACGTTATCAAAGCAATTAAAGTATATGTTTAATTAATAGAAATGAGGAAACATATTTGTAGTTGGTGAAGATTTCTTAGTTGAAGTGGCTGTTGTTCCATATATTATATATATATATATATATATATATATATATATATATATATATATATATATATATAATATATATATATTATATTATTATATAATATATATATATATATATTCTTTCTTTCTTTCCTCTCCCAGGCAGGATTCTTCTTCTTGTCAGCCCCGCACGCATCTTTCTCCAGACGCTCTCCTGCACTATTCTCATTCTCTTCAGCGCTCCTCATATTTGGTAGCTGACATCTTTCCAGAGAGTCCTCCACCGATTCCGCCATCTCTTCTTCGGTCTTCCCTTGGTCTTCTGCCCTCTGGTTTCCATTTCCCATTTTCTTTTCGGCATTCTCTCCTGCTCAACCATCCTCTCCAGATGTCCCACCATCTCAATCTCCCCACGTCCATCTTCTGTCATCTTCACACCTATATCTTCTCTAATAACTTTATTTCTTATTCTGTCTCTCTTACTCTTTCCAATCATAGTTCTTAATATCCTCATCTCCGCCGCTTGTATTCTTCTCTCCTCTCTTCTCGTTGTTGTCCATGTTTCCGCTCCGTACAGCAGTGTGGGAGTCAGTATGCTGTTAAAAATCACTTTTTAACCTCTATTCCGATGTTTCTATCTTTCATCATGGGGTATACCGCTTTCATAATTAATCCATACTTTTCCATTCTTCGCGTAATCTCTTCTCCACTTCCTTCCCTTCTGTTAAAACACCCTCCGAGATAATTGCAGGTATTTACCCCCTTCACCTCCTCCTCTCTCTCACCATCATTCTGCATCCGCCTCATCATTTTCCTCCGGTTATGGTGTTAATATCTCTGTCTTCTGTATGTTTTCATCTTCATCCCTGCTTCCCTCCAACTCCTCCGCAAACACTCCACCACCTCTCGAATCGCTTCCTCTCTCTCGCTCCAAATGCCAGATCGTCCACATATGCCATTATGTCCCTTCAAATTCTCTCCCAGTCATAGGAACATGATACAAGTCTATAAAATATTTACCACGGACAGTTTTTCTAGGGAACACAATTAAGAAATGTAGGAAGACGTGTAACCTGATTCATTCTGTATAATAGTGTTTAAAATTTTTTGAAC
>JABUQX010030887.1:15000-22500 GCA_015478945.1 Trachelipus rathkii
TTATCTCATCCAGCCCTAACAGACATAGCAGCATTCATTAACAAGGTAACTAAAATTAGAAGTTTCAGCTTACCAGCAGAAGTCATCATAGCAATCTCAATCTTTACTATACACAACCGCCACAAAACATTATTATTATTATTATTATTATTATTTTATTATTATTATTATTATTATTATTATTATTATTATTATTATTATTATTATTATTATTATTATTATTATTATTATTATTATTATTATTATTATTATTATTAATTATTCTTATATTATTATTTATATTATTTATTATTAATTATTATTATTGTTATTATTATTATTATTATTATTGATTATTATTATATTATTATTATTATTTTATTATTAATTATATTATTATTATTATTATTATTACTTATTATTATTATAAATTATTATTATTATTATTATTTTTAATATTATTATTCCACATAGATCTCACAACACCAATAACGCATGCGATCACTTTGCATGCAGGTCCACAACTAGAACATTGGTTGGTAAATTGCTCTCTACCCGACACCTAAACATTACGTAATCTTGTTACGCTCAAGGGATAGCCAATCAGAGAACTGCATTTGCTATGGCATCACGGACAGCCAATGAAATTCGAGGAATGACTCATTAATCTTAATATCTTTTGACACATGTGAGGGGTAACGAGATTTATTACTTTGTACCCGATATCTTTTGACACATGAGAAGGGTGACGAGATTTATTACTTTGTTCCCCTTATGTTTTGTTACTTAACATCTTTTTATCTTAAACAGTAGTTCTATTATTATTATTATTATTATTATTATTATTATTATTATTATTATTATTATTATTATTATTATTATTATTATTATTATTATTATTATTATTATTATTATTATATCAACTGTATATGTATATGAACATAGCAAATCTAACACACACACACACACACACACACACACACACACAAACACACACTCAAAATAATATATGACACTTTACTTAATACATTAGCCCTGACAATCATCGTACTAACTTACTGATCACATGACTGCTGCTATTTCTATGATGTCAAGCAGATGTGTAACATTTTCTAAACCTCGTTGGAAGACATTTACATTTTTACATGTTTAATATAAACATTTCGTTTTGCTGTGTATTTTCTTTTACGTTTCTATTATTCTTTTTATTTATATTTTGGTTAAAAGTTAGTTATTTTTTAATTTATTTTCAGTTTTATTTGTTGTTATTTTTTCTTTCTTTAAATAATCTATATATTTTTTAAAACTTTTATCTTATTTTTGCTTATTCTGTTTAAACATTTTTGTTTTTAACTAAAATTTTTATTCTTTTTAATGTTTACTAACTTCAATTTTTTTTTTTGCATTTTTACATACCCTATAACAGTAAATCAAGAAATCAGTTGATTAAATCAAACTGCCCTCCTACCCTTTCCATGATCTCTGATCTATTGATCTATTGATTCGCAGTTCCATATTTGTATTAACATAATACAAAAAATTTATTTATTTAACTGCTTATTCTGGTTTAAAACATTTTGTTTTTAACTAAATTTCATCATTTTATGTTTATAACTTATTTTTTTTGGCATTTTTAATACCCAAAGCAAGTAATCAGTAAATCACTTTAATCAAACCACCCATTCCCAACCCTCCTAACCTTCATGATCTATTGATCTATTGGATCTATTGATCTATTCATATTTTGTATAACATAAACAAAAAAACTTTTATTTATTTGTTGCTTATTCTGTTTAAAACATTTTGGTTTAAATAAAGCTATTTTCATTTTAAGTTTATAACTTAAATTTTTTTTGCATTTTTACATACCCAAAAGCAAGTAAATCCGTAAATCAGTTAATCAAACCATCCACTCTCACCCTCCTGCCCTTCCATAATCTATTGATCTATGATCTATTGATCAAGTGATTAATAAAATAATAAACATAAAATAAAAATAAGTTCTTCATATACATATCTATCATACAGTCCAACGAATAAATACTTAGTATAACAAAGTTTTCAACAATCAATAAACGCTAACATAATCATCAAACATGCATAAGAATATAATGTACTAAAACACTAACCTAACATAGCTTACGAACGAGTAACTGATAACATTAGCAAAGTTCCCTACTTAACAACATTAAAGTAACTACATTACACGAAAGTAAACGATTTACACTTTGTCAAGCATATCTTAACGTTCAATGTTTAATTTTTGAAAAAGGGAAATATTGATCAATATTTATCATACTTACCCCTAACATCATAACTCCCAACGAATAAATGCTAACATATCCAAAGTGTTCACTAATCAATAAGCTGACATAACATAATTTTTGAGGCTAAGAACATGAACAAACGAACTACCACACCTATACACGATAAACTTGATAACATAAAACAGAAGTTCCCGTTAACAAAAGTAAAGTAGCTAACATTGCTACAAAACATAACCTATTCACACTTTTTTCAAGTATATCTTAACATTTCAATGTTAAATTTAAATATTAAACATAGTAATATATGTCAAAACTTAACAAAAATTTATCATAACCTAGCCTAACTATCATACAGACCATTATTATTTATTATTTTATATTAAATATAATTCATTTTCATTAATTATTGTTATTATTATTATTATATTTATTATTATTAATTATTATTATTATTATTATTATTATTATTTTTTATTATTATTATTATTATTATTAATTATTCATACATTATTATTATTATTAATTTATTCCTTTGTTCTCATTGGGCATGTTTTTGAGATCTTATGTATATTATTATTCCCTTCGTTCTCATTGGCATGTTTTGAGATCTATGGAAAATAATAATAATATAAATCATAATAATAATATAATAATAATAATAAATAATAATTTAATAATAATAATATAATAATAATATAAATAATAATAATAATAATGGTCTGTATGATAGTTAGGGCTAGGTTATGATAAATTTTGTGTTAAGTTTTGATATATTTACTATGTTAATCATAAATTAACATTGAAATGTTTAGAGATATACCTTGAAAAAAAGTGTGAATAGGTTATGTTTTTGTATGCATGTTTTAGCTACTTTACTGTTGTTCAAGCCAGGAAACTTTGTTTATAGTTATCAGTTATCGTGTATAAGGTGTGTAGGTTTGTTATGTTTCTTAGCTCACACTTATGTTAGTCCAGCTTTATTGATGTGAATCATTTGATATGTTAGCAAATTTATTCGTTGGGGAGTATGATAGTTAGGTAAGGTTTATGAATAAATATTTTGATAAATATTACATGTAATGTAAAAATTAACATTGAAATGTTAGAGATATGCTGACAAAGTGTAAATCGCTTACGTTTCGTTGGTAATGTTAGTTACTTAATGTTGTTAAGTAGGGAACTTTGCCTAATATTATCAGTTTACTCGTTTCGTAAGCTATGAGTTAGTTGTTTTGGTACATTCATATTCTTAGTTCATGTTTATGATATGTTAGCTTTATTGATGTGAAAACTTTGTTATACTAGCTATTTATTCGTTGGACTGTATGATAATTATATGAAGAACTTATTTTTATGTGTTAAGTTTATACAAATATGACTTGAATCAATATAAAAAAAAGATCAATAGATCAATAGATTATGGAAGGCAGGAGGGTGGGGTGGATGGTTTGATTAACTGATTTACTGTTTTACTGACTTGAGGGTTGGGAATGTAAAAATTTAAGTTATAAACATAAAATGAAATAATAGATAAAACAAAATGTTTTAAACAGAATAGACAAAAACAAAATAAATAAGTTTTTGTGTTATGTTATACAAAATATGACTTGAATCAATAGATCAATAGATCAATAGATCTATAGATCAATAGATCATGGAAGGTTAGGAGGGTGGGATGGGTGGTTTGATTAACTGATTTACTGATTTACTGCTTTAGGGTATGTAAAAATGCAAAAATATTTAAGTTATAAACATAAAATGAAAGAAATTTTAGTTAAAACAAAAATGTTTTAAACAGAATAAGCATAAATAAATAAAAGTTTTTGTATTATGTTATACAAAATATGACTGGAATCAATAGATCAATAGATCAATAGATCATGGAAGGGTAGGAGGTTGGGGTGAGTGGTTTGATTAACTGATTTACTGATTTACTGCTTTAGGGTATGTAAAAATGCAAAAAATTTTAAGTTAAAAACATAAAATGAAAGAAATTTTAGTTAAAACAAAATGTTTTAAACAGATAACAAAAATAAATAAGTTTTTAAAAAATATATAGATTAATTTTAAATCAATAAAATAAAATAAATAAAACTAAAATAAATAAATAAATAACTAACTTTTAACAAAATATAAATATAAAGAATAATAGAAACGTAAAAGAAAATACACAGCAAAACGAAATGTTTATATTAAACATGTAAAAATGTAAATGTCTTCCAACGAGGTTTAGAAAATGTTACACATCTGCTTGACATCATAGAAATAGCAGTCATGTGATCTGTAAGTTAGTACGATGATTGTCGGGCTAATGTATTAAGTAAAGTGTCTATAATTTATTTTGAGTGTGTGTTTGTGTGTTGTGTGTGTGTGTGTGTTTGTTAGATTGCTATGTTCAATAATACTATTAGAGTTGAATAATAAAATAATCATAAATAATAATAATAATAATAATAATAATAATAATAATAATAATAATAATAATAATAATAATAATAATAATAATAATAATAATAATAATAATATTAATAATAATAATAATAATAGAACTACTGTTTAAGATAAAAACAGATGTTAAGTAACAACATAAGGGGAACAAAGTAATAAATCTCGTCACCCTTCTCATGTGTCAAAAGATATCGGGTACAAAGTAATAAATCTCGTTACCCCTCACATGTGTCAAAAGATATTAGATTAATGCGTCCTTCCTCGAATTTCATGGCTGTCCGTGAATGCCATAGAAATGCATTCTCTTGATTGGCTATCCCTTGAGCCGTAACATAGATTACTAAAATTTTAGGGTGTTCGGGTAGACGAGCCAATTTAACCAACCAATGTCCCTAGTTGTGGACCTGCAAATGCAAAGTGATCGCATGCGTTATTGGTGTTGTGAGATCTATGTGGAATAATAATAATAACAATAATAATAATAATAATAATAATAATAATAATAATAATTTATAATATAATAATAATAATAATAATAATAATAATAATAATAATAATAATAATAATAATAATAATAATAATAATAATAATAATAATAATAATAATAATAATAATAATAATAATAATAATAATAATAATAATAATAATAATAATAATAATAATAATAATAATAATAATAATAATAATAATAATAATAATAATAATAATAATATTTTGTGCGGTTGTGTATAGTAAAGATTGAGATTGCTATGATGACTTCTGCTGGTTAAGCTGAAAACTTCTTAATTTAGTGTACTTTGTTAATGAAATGCTTGTATGTTGTTAGCTAGGAAATGAGATATATTTTTTGTTTTTAGTTTTCAATATTAATTATGTTAATGTAAAATTAACATTAATATTTTAGAAATATGTTTGAAAAAGTGTTGTATATTTTCATTTAACTTGAACGTTTGATATATTTAACAACAACAACAACAACAACAACAACAACAACAACAACAACAACAACAACAACAACAACAACAACAACAACAACAACAACAACAACAACAACATTTCAACAACAACATCAACAACTGCAACAAATGCGACAACAAACGCAATATTTCAACAACAACAGCTAAAGCATAGAATTTATTTTTATGTTATGTTTACACAAAAAGATACTTATAATATGACATGAATCAATAGATCAATAGATCAATAGATCAATAGATCATGGATGGATAGGAGGGTGGTTGTAGGGGAGTTTGATTAACTGATTTACTGATTTACTGCTTTAGGGTATGTAAAATGCAAATTTTTTTAAGTTATAAACATGAAAAGAATAAATTTTTTAGTAAAAACAAAATGTTTAAAGAAAGAAAAAAAAAATAAATAAAAGTTTTTGTGTTATGTTATACAAAATATTACTTGAATCAATAGATCAATAGATCAATAGATCAATAGATCAATAGATCATGGATGGGTAAGAGGGTGGAATGGGTAAGAGGGTGGAATGGGTAGTTTGATTTACTGATTTACTGATTTACTGCTTTAGGGTATGTAAAATGCAAATTTTTAAGTTATAAACATAAAAAGAATAAATTTTTTAGTAAAAACAAAATGTTTAAAGAAAAGAAAACAAAATAAATAAAAGTTTTTGTGTTATGTTATACAAAATATTACTTGAATCAATAGATCAATAGATCAATAGATCAATAGATCATGGATGGGTAGGAGGGCTGAATGGGTAGTTTGATTTACTGATTTACTGCTTTAGGATATGTAAAAATGCAAATTTTTTAAGTTATAAACATAAAAAGAATAATTTTTTTTAGTAAGAACAAAATGTTTAAAGAAACAAAACAAAATAAATAAAAGTTTTTGTGTTATGTTATACAAAATATGACTTGAATCAATAGATCAATAGATCAATAGATCACAGATGGGTATGAGGCTATCACGAATGGGTATGAGGCTAGAGTGGATGGTTTGATTTACTGATTTACTGATTTACTGCTTTTGGTTATGTAAAACATAACAATTTTAACAGAAAATATGACTTGGATCAATAGATCATTAGATCAATAGATCATGTAAGGATAAGAGGGTGGTTGGATGGTAGTTTGATTTACTGATTTACTGATTTACTGCTTTTAGGGTATGTAAAACATAATAATTTTAATAAAAATATGACTTGAATCAATAGATCAATAGATCATGGATGGGTTGGAGGGTGGAATGGGTAGTTTGATTTACTGATTTACTGATTTACTGCTTTAGGGTATGTAAAATGCAAATTTTTTTAAGTTATAAACATAAAAAGAATAAATTTTTAATTACTTTTTAAATTTTATTTGTTTAAAGAAAAGAAAACAAAATAAATAAAAGTTTTTGTGTTATGTTATACAAAATATGACTTGAATCAATAGATCAATAGATCAATAGATCATGGATGGGTAGGAGGGTGACTGGAGGGCTGTTTGATTTACTGATTTACTGATTTACTGCTTTACTGATTTACTGATTTACTGATTTACTGCTTTACTGATTTACTGATTTAGGGTATGTAAAAACGCAAATTTTTTACGTTATAAACATAAAAATTAAAGAAATTTTAGTTAAAACAAAATGTTTTAAACAAATAAAGCAAAATAAATAAAAAAAAAATAATAATAAAATTGAAAATAAATTTAAAATTTTTTGAAAATAAACTTAAAAAAAAAAGAATAAATGCAAATAAAATAAAAATAAAAAAAATAATAAAATTAAAAATAAATAAAAATTAAACACAAATTATAAACGTAAAATGAAACTTTTAGAA
>JABUQX010030888.1:2500-10000 GCA_015478945.1 Trachelipus rathkii
TTATATTATTATTTCATCTGTTTCTCTTGAGTGTATGTAGCTATTCGACATTCACGCATGCCGCATTTTCTCCTGCATTTGTGGACATCCGCAGCTAAATTTGACATCCGCATCCGCATCCTCACTTAACGGCACATCGCCATCCGCAGTCCTCTTGAGGATGTTGAGGATGTTTCTACATTTGATTAAATGCATATATAAAATAAATATTTTTTGGCATCTTTATCATGGGTGTTTATGGGAATAATTGTGTTACAATTCTTTCTGACTACTTTGTATTTTCTGTATATATATTATATAATACTTATTTCTTATTATTAGGCCCAGGCTATTATGATGTGGTGGTTTGGCACTATAGCTACGTTGTTGGCTCGGTTGTATGCCGTCATATATTTTTCTATATGAGGTCTGAGTACGCTAGCGGTTTGCTTTAATGGGTATGTATCTACAGCGTTAGTGTGGTGTATACTTCGTGTGTTGGTCTTTTGTTTTCGCTGTTGTTATTATTTATTACTTAGTGGTGAGGTGTTATGTCAGTGATGTGCTGAAATATGAGTATGTGTGATGTAGTGAGTATAGGTGATGATACTGCGCATTATTGGTAGCGTATAGCAGTTGCTTTCCTGCGTCTCTAAGCGTTGCCCTCGAGTGCGTTTTTGTTCTTTTGTGCACTTTGATTTCTGCGGCTGCGATTTGTGGCTTGGGCCTATTGCTGTCGCTTCTACGTATAGCTATACATTGGTAATAGACTTCGCTTTGGACTCTGGTGCGACGCTTTCGGGCTTCTGCCGATAAGGTGGGAGCTGTAATTGTTGATTGGATGAGCAGGTTCAGGGATGAGCAGGTTCATTTCTTCGACTAAATCTTTCTTCCTCCATCATCAATTCCACTCGTTCAATCGATGCTTGCTTCTTTCTTCTGGTCTATTCAGCTCGCTAGATATCGACATTCGTCGCTTTATATGGGGTGGATAAAATCTTCTCCGTCTCTTCTCTAATCTACTCTTGCTAATTTTCATTCATGCTAGAAATTTCTTGTTGCAGGGATCCTCTCGTCGTGGCAAATTGATGGGCTTTTACATAATCAAAAAGAAAGTGTCGCTATTACACCTCTACTTTAGAAATTACTCTCCTACTGTATAATGCTTCTGGCCTCTTGCCAAATATAAAACTATCTCTAACAACTTCTGTAAATCTGTATTTTCTCTCCTCTTTCAATTCTATCTGTCTGTTCCTCGTATTGCTAATTCTCATACTGATAAAGCGAAAAACTCCCTTCTGAGCTCTCCTATTTATTCTTCTCTTAACTTCTCAACGCCATAGATCCGATTCTGTTTGTTACCTTTTTTCTCTTCTCTTTAACTTTCCACCTCCTCTCTTCATCATCCTTCTTCTGCCATCCTCTCAGGTGTCTTACTATTCCGCCATGTGTCGTCCTTAACTGTGATTACTACTTTGACGGCCGTGGCATGGGCTCCTGAAATCTATGAACGTATGGAAGGCGGGGGTCGCCCGGATGGCATTCCTCCCTCCGATAATTTTTTCGAGGGAGTGTGCTGTTCTCTCGTGCTTGTGCCCCTGTCATAGGTCATTTCCTTTCGTTTCAACCCGTAATCTTTTTCTTCTTACTGCCTCCCTCAATATAACTTCACTTTCTCCTCTAGTTTGATTATTTGCGCATCCGTTATGTATTTCCACACCCATATTCCGTGAAGTACACAGCCGCCGTATGCTGGGCCTCTGCTATTTCTTTCTTCTCGAATCTTCTATTTTTTCTGCCTTCTACTATGATGGCTGCGGTTCAGTTGGATGTCTACTCTAAGTATTTCTTCTGATAACTCCCTTTCCTTGCGGATCTTCTCCGTTGAGAGTCATTTTCTCTCGGAGCCTCTCATTTCATCTTCTTTCTCCGATCGTCGCACGTACTTTCGCTTTCGGAAGCTCGAGGTCTATTGTCTGTTCGTATGTATTAGCTTTTTCTTATCTAACTTATTTATCGGTTTTTTCCGCCTTAGGAATTAACGGAGTGACTTGCGTGGTGGCGCTTGACATACTCCAAGGCGATTTGATCCGAGTATCTGATACGAGTCATTTCTTTGCTTCTCCTCATTAGTATCTCCCTTCCTTGGTTTTTCCTTGCCTTCTCTTTGCTTCCTTTATGTCCTTAGTTTTCTTTTTCATATATCTATCTTCCATCTTACTGGCTGTTTCTTTTTCTTCTTTGTCAAATTGTGTTGTTACCTTCTATTACTGGTTTCTTTGTTCTTTTACTTTGTCTTATCGTTTGTTCTTATATTCATTAATTGTTGATGCCTTCTCTGGTTCATGGTTGCGTGCCTTATGGCTCATTTTTTTTTCTATCCACATTTTCGTATCCGATGACTCGCCTTTTCTATTCTTTCAACTTTATTTTTAATTCTGCTTCTTTCTTTTACTTCTAGAATTGTTCTTCTCTCGTCTTTAATCTTTCCGATTTCTATTTTCGATGATTTGGATAGAATTTCCTGGTGGGGTCGTCTCAACCTTGTTTAAAATCTCAGTTCTTTAAAATTACCTTCACTCTCTTAACAAATTCTTCTTTCCTCTTATTATTAATGTATTCTTTTTGAGCTTTTAATAGCAAACGACTATTTCTCGTCTCTTCTTGTTGACGATATAAGCTCATCGTCTTTGTTGTTCTATTATATATAACTATATAATAAAATGTCTTGGAAACTCCACATCACCAACGGTTGCTAAGGCGGCCTTCTAAATGACAACTGGGAAGCTCTGTTTAGGGTTCTTTTCTTGGCGAGTATCTTTTTTTTCCTCTTTTTTCGGTTTGCTGTTCAGTCTTATATCATAGGCCTCTATTTCCAACTTGATTTGGAGTTTATCTTGCTCTCTTATATTTCAGTTTCTGGGGTGGGGGGCTCTAGTTTCACCCCTTTTTTTTTGGATAGGGTTGAGGCAAAGGCTCAAAGGCTTTATAAACTCGTCTCTCTGGCACTTTTCTCAAGTTCTACTTGACCCATTTCTTTTTCTTCTCACTTCTTTTTTATTCATCTTATTTTAACGACGTTCTCGATTGTTTTGGTTGCTTTATTCTCTTTTTCTATACCGGTACCCCACGTCGCAGCGGCAGGTGCTCGAGGGAGCTTAACACTCGCGTACCACCACCTTTCACGACGCCCTCGTAGCAAAAAGGGTGCTGTTTCGGCTGCGATGAGTTTGTGTTTGATATTGGTAAACTTCGGCAGGGCTGTTCTTTCGCTTGCGTTGTTGCTCTCTTCCGGTGTGCATTCCTTGCCACCCTCTGTTACTTCTTAATTTGGACATCATTTACTCTTTCATCTTCATGTGTTTTCCTGCTGAATTTAATTTCTCTCACACTTTAAAAGCCTGCGTCTGTGCTCTCATATGCGTAGTTTGTTGTTTAGTTGATGAATAATCTTGAGGTGTTGCCCTAACACCGCCCTTTGTCCTTGAAGTATTCGGTGCCTCTGACGTGTGAGTGGTTTGCGTGACAACTCGTATACTTATACCATATATATATTATTTATATATATATATATATATATTATATATATATTTATTATTGTATTTCATTTTGTAATATTATTATTATTTATACTATTACTATCTATCTATTATCTATATTTATATATATTATTATATATATATTATAGATATATTTTATTTTATCTATCTTCTTTATTGCAATTTACTTTCGGTAGATAAGTAAACAATGCGGCACATCGCATCCTGCATTACCCTGCATTCTTTCTCATCTACTCCTTATAGGATGCGTTATTCACGCATCCTGTCATTCTCTTCTTAAGATGGCGCTGCTTATGCTTCCACATTTCTGACCAAACCAGCGTGACGGCTCTAATGAGTTTGACATCCTGCTCCATCCACTATATTCTATCACTTTTCTTTGGGTTGGCTACTTATCTTTACTCACATTTTTATAACTATCTTTATTTTATTATTTTCTTATGTTTTCTTTCAAGAACTACGTCACCCTTTAACTATATTATTATCTCTAACCTTTTATATCTATATATATATATATAATTTTCTCTTTTATATATTATTATATTTATTTATTCTATATATTATCATCACTCTACTTATCTTAATTCATTATTATCTACTATATATATTCTTTTTCTTCTTATTTCTATTATTACTTAATTACTAATATCTATTTTTTATTTATACTATAATCTCTATTATTATATATTATCCTCTCTATATTAATATCTCTATATCTTTCTCTTTCTTACTACGTATTTCATTAGCTTGCGGAAGTATTAATTTCATCTTGTTTCTTAGATAATTTTTTAACTACAATATTAGTTTTGCTGGTATCTGTTCGAATTTTGTCGGTTTGCGATCTCTCTGTCAATTCGTTCCGGTTCTATACCGCAATTGCGTTTGCGGTTGCGATCTCGCAATTATTTCTTTACGAATGCGATTTCGCGATTTTCTTGCGCCGCCTAATTTACCTTTTTGTTCTTTGGTCGGTTCCAACACCTGTATAATTCATCTATATATTATAATATAATATATATTTAAATTAATATATTATATATATATATATTATTCTTAATACTATAATTATCTTTATACTAATATTATATCTTCTTTTTAAATATATTTATATTCATATAAATATAAATTATATTTTAAATCATATATTACTTAAAATATTTTTTATATACTTCTAATAACTATATATTCATATATATATATATATTCTATAATCTCCTCTTGTAAGTTTAA
The DNA here is from genome assembly GCA_015478945.1 of Trachelipus rathkii. Lineage (NCBI taxonomy): Eukaryota > Metazoa > Arthropoda > Malacostraca > Isopoda > Trachelipodidae > Trachelipus > Trachelipus rathkii. The sequence continues at coordinate 7,270 of JABUQX010030888.1, forward strand.
ATATTTTCTATTTTTCTATAATATATATATATATATTATATATATTATATAATATATCTTATTATGTTATATTTATATATATTACTCTTTTTATTACATATATTATATATATATAATATACTGTTTCCTTATATATATTATAGGCTATTATTTCTCTATTCTCTAATATTACTAATATATATATATTCACTTACCATATAATATATATATATATATATATATTTTATGAAAAGGTATATGTGTCCATTTATTTCGTGTGTATATGTATATTTATACATTTTTCACTTTTTAACTATAAAACGCGCTCCCGTATCTAGTCTCAGCTGCGCATTAAGCACTTCTTCGTCCATAACAAAAAATCGATGATCCTAGGTCTTCTTCGCTAACTGATCGAGTGTGGAGAATGTGATAGCTTAATTCTTTCTCCTTTGGCGCTTTGCGCTTCGTCCTGCCTCGGACGTTAATATATGTTTTCACTACCCCTTCTATATCTAGATCTTATTAGGGCTCATGCCGTGATCTGCGTGGTCTTATCTGTATATTATATCTATTATAACTCTATCTCTTTATATTTATTTATATTTTATATATTCATTTCTCTATTATAACTATATTTTATTATATATTATTATATATATTATTATCTCATTATTTCTCTCTTATCTATATCATTATCATTATACTATAAATTACTCATATATATATATATATATATATATAATTATATTTTCTATCTATTATTATATTAATATACTTATTTATCTATTTCTATATATATATATACTATTTGTTTTTATTTCTTCTTCTTTCATCTATTCTATATTTATCTATTAATATATCCTTTATACATTAATATCATTATATATCCTATATCTATATATCATAGTTCCTATTCTTATAATCTTAATATTATTATATCCTCTATATAATTTATATATATCTGTTGTTTTTCTGTTCCCACATTTCCTTGGGTTTGTGGATTAGTAATACGGTGGTTATGAGGTACGTAGGTACGTGTAGCTTCGGCGGTCGCTATATTACCGGTGGACACTAGTATATATATACTGACTTATCATTTTACGCCAGCGTGGGTCCATATAACCTATGTATATATTGACTTTTTGTGCACTATACTATTTAAATACATTATATCACTGTTACTGTGAGACGCCCTGCTAGGCGCCCGTTATTGTATATTACGTATAACTATTGGGTACACGCCGTATTTAGGCACTGTGTTACTAACGTTATGAGCCTATACAGCAGTTATGTATTATCTAGTGCGTGGCTAGGTAACAACTGACTCAGTAATAGTGATTACTAGCTGGTAGTATTACCTAACCGTTATAATCCCGCCGTGGACTTACCTGTCCGCCCGTGGACAATAGGAATTATGATTTATTAACCGCCCCGCTTATTAGTTGGCTCCCCTATCAGTCATGCACACTCAGCTTATACCTCATAATATACTATGTATACTTTAATATATTATATATTATAACTTGCCGCCCACGCAGGTATCTGCGTTTTATCGCGTATAGCCAGTTTCTGGGGCTTTCGGTCATCCCCGCTTTTTGGTGAGTACGGAGCGTAGTAAAGGTTTCCCTCTGTTACGGGTCCCATTGTATCGCTTGCCTGTGGTGCTATTTATCTCCTGATGCCATAGTACTAAATGTATGATAGTACCTGCCTCTGAGATATTTATAGCTCACGGTTATGGCGTTAGTGAGCATATGTTAATAGTATGGGTTTGCTGGTGCATTAACTAGTATTAGTGATAATATTTTAGGCTGCATGCATGATACTCTTTTGACACTGACATTTTAGTTCTTTTTAAGCACCTTATCGATTACTTACCGGTACGTTGCTTTATATAATTATATTTTACTGGTGTTATATATATATATAATTATGAGATTTATAGTCACTTTAATTATACTACAACTACCTATATTAATAGTACAACTTGTAATATATATCTATTTTATAATTGTCTATATTATATATTTGTGTTAATAATAAAGCTAAAGTGCACTGAAACACACTATCACATTTTACTAATGAAATATATTGATTATTAATATATCAACAGCTATATATAATATATAATCAAATAAACTAATATAATACAACCACATGTATCACTATCTTATATTATATACCTTTGGTATACTTTACATTCTATTTATACCTTTTATTATATATACATATCTATGCCTTCTTATTTATATTATATTTATATAGAATCAGTTTGTTTATTTTTATGTTTATCTATTCTGTATTCCGTTATATGCTTTAGAGTATTATTACTATTCTGTACCTCACTCCATTATATATAACACCTAATGTATCTATTCTTCGCAATCGAATTATTAATTAGTGAGTTATTGACGGATGTCATTGCGTAGAAGTATAACTATATTAATATATTATATATATATATTATATACCGCAGTAGAAAGGTATCTTCATTTTTCTCCTTCATTTTCGTATTTTCGTGGACAAGACTGTACTAGTTTGGTGGAATATGTACTCGCAAGCCCGTTTCAAACTGTAATCATTGCTTAGTACATTTGATACATGTATGGGTATGTTTATGTACATGTATATGATGTAACTGCAAGCAACGAATCAGAATAAAAGAAAATACAATCTTTTTTAAAATAAAATATATTGCAGTTATAATATTAATAATAGTAAGTACAAGAGTAATATTTAGTACATTTTTTGT
>JABUQX010030888.1:22500-25000 GCA_015478945.1 Trachelipus rathkii
TTCTGTGAATCCGAAATCCAGTTAATCAGGCAAAACTTATACGACACCTCAATTCTCTCTGACTGTAGAACCTATTGCGGCAGGTAATGAACACCCCGAATTTAAGGACAGGTTTGGTAGGAGCAAAGTCTAGTACTTATATATATATATATATATATATATATATATATATATATATATATATATATATATATATATATATTATATATATATATATATATATATATAAATATATATATATATATATATATATATATATATATATATATATATATAGCTCATGATCCGCGAATGGACATGTTCTTGTTCCTCATGGGAAGGGAGGTAGCCTTTCAGAGGAAAGTGGCGGTTCTCCTTTTAGCTCATCGTGGTCAAGAGGTAACACTCTTGGTTTACCATCTCAAGGGTAAGGGTTCAAACCCACTTAGGGACATTATATCTGTACAGATAGTGATGCGAGTAATGCATTATCCTTATGTATACAAAATGAAGTTCCGGTTAAAAATTCCCCAGTGTGGCCTCTGACCCGAGTGTGAGCGGGGAGTTCTGCCGGAGGTCTATGATCCGCGAATGGACATGCCTTGTTCCTCTTGGGAAGGGAGGTAGCCTTTCAGAGGAAAGTGGCGGTTCCAATTTTGAGCTGGGGCTGATCCCCATTTTCAGCCCCACCTAAAAATGGACATAAAAATTCGGAATTTTCAGCCGATTTTGACTATATAAACACCAAAATGTATCTTTTTTTTTGCCCTCTAAAAACGTTGTTTTTCCGGTGTTTTCTGTGTCTGTAGTCATTCTTTCAGAATTTTCAAATTTTCAAAACCCATGTTTTTGACATTCTTCGAATCAACTTCCAGAATTTTTTCCATAATGACTTCAAACTTGAAATATGCAGAGATAGGTCCATTATCTAAAAAAGTATGGAAGTACTTTTTCGATTTTTTTAGTTTTGTGCTCAGCGTTGTCCAATTTCCAAACCCACTTTTTTTTGAATTTTGAAATGAAAAATTGCGATATTTTTTTTCTGTTTTTGGCGATGTGGATTGAAATTTCAGGATTTATGTAGTCGGGAGAGAGGCACATTTTTTATTTAGATAATTTCTTTGTATATGCCTTAGTTTTGGATTTGTTTTTGGAACAAATTTTCAAAAAAAAAAAATTGGGAAAATTTAAAAAAAATTTCTTTTCTGTATACAAAAAAATTATCTAAGTAAAAAAGGTGTATCTTGCCCAACATACAAGCTCTGAAAATTTGATTTTGATCGGATAAGTAGAAAAAAAAAATATATCAATATAAACTTTTCAAAAAATATTAATCGTCAAATATGTGAAATCTTTGAACTATTTTTTTTTCTACCTATTCGATCAACATTCAGATTTCAGAGCTTGTATAATTGGGCAAGATACACCTTTTTTACTTAAATAATTTTTTTGTATACCCAAAAGAAAATTTTTTAAAAATTTCCCAAAAATTTTTTTTGGAAAATTTGTTCCAAGAACAAATCCAAAACTAATGCATATACAAAGAAATTATTTAAGTAAAAAATGTGACCTCTCCCCGCGACTACATAAGTCCTGAAAATTCATTTCCACTGCGCCCAAAGATTAGAGGTAACGAATATCGTTCTGTTTTCAATTCTTTTTCAAAATTCAAAAAAAAGTGGGCTTGGAAATTGGACAACGCCTGGCACAAATTCAAAAAATGAAAAAAGTAACTTCTCTACTTTTTTAGATAAAGGACCTATCTATGCATATTCAAGTTTGAAGTCATTATTTGAAAAAATTTCTGGAAGTTGATTTCGAAGAATGTCAAAACATGGGTTTTGAAAATTTGAAAATTCTGAAGGAATGACTCCAGACACAGAAAAACTCTCAAAAACAAAGTTTTAGAGGGGCAAAAAAAAGACTGCGTTTTTTTTTATATTTGTTCAGAATTGGCTGAAAATTCCGTTAAGTTTATTGTTCCATTTTTAGGGTGGGGCTGGAAAAATAGGATCAGCCCCAGCTTCAAAAAATTGTAACTTGCCCTTTAGAGGAAAGGGGCGGTTTTCCTTTTAGCTAATCGTGGTCAGAGGTAGTACTCTTGGTTTTAGACCTAAAGTGTAAACCCACTTAGAGACACTATATCTTGTACAAGATAGTGATGCGGAGTAATGGCATTATCCTTATGTATACAAAATGAAGTCCCGGTTAAAAAATTACCCAGTGTGACCCCTGGGGGGGGGCGGAGCCCCCCCAAAGGGGTTTTTTGTTTGGGAAAGAAAAAAGTTTGGAGCTCTTGCCGGAGGTCATGATCGCGAACGGGACATACCTGTTCCTTTTGGGAAGGGAGGTAGCCTTCAGAGGAAAGTGGACGGTTCTAATTTGCTCATCGTGGTCAAGTGGGTTAACACTCTGGTTTTACCATCTCAAGGGTAAGCGGTTCAAACCACTTTAGGACATTATATTTTGTAACAGATAGTGATGCTGAAGTATACATTATCCCTTATGTATAATATATATT
>JABUQX010030888.1:37500-56108 GCA_015478945.1 Trachelipus rathkii
AATCAACAGCTATCACTTAATTCTTCAATCACTGGCAAATTTTAATATAAAAATACATACTAGGTGATTGGAAAAAAGGAGAAACCCCCGGGGGACAAGAACGACAAATGGAACCTGACATGAAAAAACAACCAATACGACGAAAGGAACCAAAGAAATGAAGCAACCAAAATAATTCAACCCGGCAGCGTCGCAGAAATAGAAGCCCTATTATTTTAATATAAATTAAAAGAAGTGGTAACCTATGAGGGAAACGGAGATTGAAATTTTTTAGCCTCTAATTTACCATTATTATTAATTAATTATTATTACTTATTATTAAGAAAATGCTGGATTGACAGAAACTTAGGTGATGCTCCATTGTTACATACTTATTTAATATCATTAATTAATATTATAAATTGTTCATTACTTATTATTATTATTACCTTCATTTTATTATTCATTGATCTAGAGAAAATTAAATAACGTAAATGCATTATTAAGAATAATCTGTATCCAGTTTTAACATCTAATCCCCAACGATATTTCCCTGCCCCAATACCCCCACCACATTCTATAATACACATTACAACTCCATTCCATCAAAATCGGCAATTCAACAGGGACTGAATGTTAAAAAATTCCTCCCCTAACTTCTCGTCCATGTTCCAAATTAACTGTGTTGAAAAATATATATGTTTAACAATCTATTCTTATAAAAAATTATTTGATAGGCAAAGAACGTTATTTTTCAATTAAGGTATTTTTTTTTCGTTTAGGACTCTTGGAATAAAACAATAATACAAAGGAAAAATATTAATCCGTTTTTTTTTCCCAAAAAAAATATTTATAATATTATATGAATCCTGGCGCGGCCCCAAAAAAAAAAAAAAAAATTTTTAAAATTTAAATTTTAATTAGAAAAAAAAAAAAAAAAAATAATATTTAAAAGTAATATATTTTAGGAATATAAAAAAATATAGCTTAAATAAATAAATCTTACTCCAATATATTAATCTATTAAAAAAATACAACTGAAATTTTATCCTCTTAAAAAAAAAATAAATATATTAAAAAAAAAAGTATGATTATCAATCTTTGAGAGAAAATTATCATTTTATCTTCATAAAAGCTCTTTAGAGTTCTCCTAGTCTCCTTTTTGGACTTAAAATATTTTTGCATCACCTAGACAGACGAGAAAGTCAGTAGCATTTTCTTCGAAGGAGAGGGAGGGGAGAGAAGGAAAGTTATTTTTAGATTAAAGTCAGCGGAATTGTAAAGAGATTTAAAGCCTTCGTTTTATATTAGGAGATATATTCCATCCATAAATTAACATCCAGCTTTACATATATTATATATATACTATATATATATTATATATATATATAATATATATACTATATATATATATATATATATATAATATATATATATATTATTATGGATATATATATATATATTATAGTATATATATAATATATATATAACTATTTTTTATAATATATATCTATATACTATTATATATATATATATATATATATATAATATATATAAATATAATATTTATACATACATCTCTTTATATATATATATTTATCTATATTTACTATATTTATAATAGTTATTCTATTTAGAAATATGATATGATATATATATATTATATTTTTTTCAATTATATATATATATATATATATATATATATATATATATATATATATATATATATATATATATATATATATATATATATATATATATATATATATATATATATATATAAGGATAATGCATTACTCGCATCACTATCTGTACAGAATATAATGTCCCTAAGTGGGTTTGAACCCTTACCCTTGAGATGGTAAACCAAGAGTGTTACCTCTTGACCACGATGAGCTAAAAGGAGAACCGCCACTTTCCTCTGAAAGGCTACCTCCCTTCCCAAGAGGAACAAGGCATGTCCATTCGCGGATCATAGACCTCCGGCAGAACTCCCCGCTCACACTCGGGTCAGAGGTCACACTGGGTAATTTTTTAACCGGGACTTCATTTTGTATACATAAGGATAATGCATTACTCGCATCACTATCTGTACAGATATAGTGTCTCTAAGTGGGTTTACACTTTAGGTGCTAAACCAAGAGTACTACCTCTTGACCACGATTAGCTAAAAGGAGAACCGCCACTTTCCTCTAAAGGGCAAGTTCCAATTTTGAGCTGGGGCTGATCCCTATTTTCAGCCCCACCTAAAAATGGACATAAACTTCGGAATTTTCAGCCGATTTTGACTATATAAACACCAAAATGTAGCTTTTTTGCCCTCTAAAACGTTGTTTTCCGGTGTTTTTCTGTGTCTGTAGTCAATCTTTCAGAATTTTCAAATTTTCAAAACCCATGTTTTTGACATTCTTCCGAATCAACTTCCAGAAATTTTTTATCCCTAATGACTTCAAAAACTTGACAATATGCATAGATAGAGTCCTTTATTTCTAAAAAAGTACGCGAAGTACTTTTTTTCGATTTTATTGGAAATTTTGTGCTCAGCTCGTTGTCCAATCCAAACCCACTTTTTTTTGAATTTTGAAATGAAAAATTGCGATAATTTTTTTTCTGTTTTGGCGAAGTGAAGGAAATTTTCAGGACTTATGTAGTCGGGGGAGAGGCACATTTTTTACTTAAATAATTTCTTTGTATATGCATTAGTTTTGGATTTGTTCTTTGGAACAAATTTTCCAAAAAAATTTGGGAAATTTTTAAAAATTTTCTTTTGGGTATACAAAAAAAATTATTTTAAGTAAAAAGGTGTATCTTGCCCAATTATACAAGCTCTGAAAATCTGATGTTGATCGGATAGGTAGAAAAAAAAATCTCAATATTTCACATTTTTGAACGATTAAATTTTTGAAAAGTGAAATATTGATATATTTTTTTTTTCTACTTATCCGATCAACATCAAATTTTCAGAGCTTGTATAGTTGGGCAAGATACACCTTTTTTACTTAGATAATTTTTTTGTATACAGAAAAGAAATTTTTTTTAAATTTTCCCAATTTTTTTTTTTTTGAAAATTTTGTTCCAAAAAAATCAAATTCCAAAACAAGGCATTTATACAAAAGAAATTATCTTAAATAAAAAATGTCGGCCTCATCTCCCGACTTACATAAATCCTGAAAATTTTCATCCACATCGCCAAAACAGAAAAAAAATATCGCAATTTTTCATTTCAAAATTCAAAAAAAAGTGGGTTTGGAAATTGGACAACGCTGAGCACAAAACTAAAAAAATCGAAAAAGTACTTCCATACTTTTTTAGATAATGGACCTTATCTCTGCATATTTCAAAGTTTTGAAGTCATTATGGAAAAAAGTTCTGGGTTGATTCGAAAGAATGGTCAAAAACATTGGTTTTTTTGAAAAATTTTGAAAATTTGAAAGTTTTGGACTACAGACACAGGAAAACACCGGAAACAAACGTTTTAGAGGGCAAAAAAAAAAGATACATTTATGGTGTTTAATAGTTCAAATCTGGCTGAAAAATTCCGAATTTTATGTTCCATTTTTCTTAGGTGGGCTGAAAATGGGGATCAGCCCCAGCTCAAAATTGGAACTTGCCCTTTTAATTAAAGGCTACCTTCCCTTCCAAGGAGGAAAAGGCATGTCCATTTCGCGGATCATTAGACTTCCGGCAGAACTCCCGCTCACACTCGGGTCAGAGGCCACACTGGGGAATTTTTACCGGAACTTTCATTTTGTATACTTAAGGATAATTGCTATTGCCGCCTCATCACGTATCTGTACAGATATAATGTGCCTTAAGTGGCTTGAACCCTTACCCTTGGAGAATGGTAAACCAAGAGTTGTTAACTGACCACCGATGAGCTAAAAAAGGAAGAACGCCACTTTTCCTCTGAAAGTCTACCCCTCCCTTCCCATTGAGGAACAAAGACATGGTCCATATCGCGGATCGATATGAGCCCTACTATAAAAATAACATATATATAGTATATATATATTATATATAATATAATATTATATAACTATATACCTATACCTCCCCCATAATAATAAGATATATAAATATATTATATATATTATATATTATATATAATTATATATATATTATATATATAATATATATATAAGTTACTAGACTATTTGCTCCTACCAAACATGTCCCTTAAATTCGGGGAGTGTTTCAGAATTAACCTGCCAAGCAATTAGGTTTCTACAGTCAGAGAGAATTGAAAGGCCTGTTCGATAAGTTTTGCCTGATTTAACTGGATTTCGGAATTCACAGAATATTTTTGAGTTTGATGAGAAAACTCACATTTAGGTCAAAAATCAACCTAAGCATATTCTAACTCGGCGGGCTTTTTAATTTTAAAATCAGAAATGACTCAAAGAACTCTTTGCTCAATGAAGTATAAGATTGGGAGTATGCATTTGTATGTTAGAAGTGGGTACTGCTTTAAAACTGATTTGTACTTAATATATTATCTGTGTGAGGTATTGAAGATTAGTATAATAATATCTTTAAGGAAAATTAACAATAATAATTGTAGAAAATATTTCAAGAAACGGGAAACAAAATATTTATATTTACCTTCCAAGTTAAACCAAACTCTAAAATGTAAAATGCTAAGCATCTTTATGGAACTAAGCATCGAGGGGCGAACCCATCGTGACAAGGGAAAGAACTTATAGGAAGAAAAATACTTCCTTCCCAAAAGCTTTACCCCAGCTCAGTAAATAGCAAAGACTCGAGTCAAGGACCAAACAGTGTCTCCCTCAGAGATATTGATTTAACAAATAATGAAAGTATTAATAAAAGACAAAGCTTTCCTCTACTTTTTAAAATTAACCCTTTGATACGTATGATTGCCCCTTAGTCTCATGATATTTCTTAAAACAGACTAACGACTCCTCCAAGATCTTCAAACATTTTTAAAACCTTTTGACCATCCTCTCTTCCACTCTCTTCCCTCACCCCCCCTCCGCTCTCACATTTCATTTATCCTTCTTTCCTATTCTAGGCTAACTTAGTTCTTGGATCTCTTTAAACATCTTTATATCCACTTATTGATCTATTCAGCACCAAATTACCATACAAAATTAGTCATTAATATATTTCACATAAACTTAAAGGAACTTTTATTTTTATCATTGTTGAAAAGAAACTAATAATAAAAATTCATAAAATTTTTATATTAATATAAAATAATAATAATAAATAATAATAATAATAATAATAATAATAATAATTAATAAGTAATAATAATAATAATAATAATAAATTAAATAAAATAATAATAATAATAATAATAATAATAATAATAATAATAATAATAAAAATAATAATAATAATAAAAATATAATAATAATAATAAAAATAATAATATTAATTAAAAATAATAAAAATAATAAAAATTAATAAAAATTTAATAAAAAATAATAAAAAAATAATAATAAACACATAATTAATAAAAATAATAATTAAAAAATATAAATAAAAATAATAAATAACAAATAATAATAAAAATCATAATAATTGAAATGATAATGAATAAATGATAATGATAATGATTAATGATAATGATATGATAAATGATAAATGATAATAATAAATAATAATAAATAATAATAACTAATTAATAATAAATAAATACATAATAATAATATAATAACATATAATAATAAAATAATAATATAATATTAATAATAATAATAATAATATTAATGATTAATGATTAATGATAAATGATAATGATAATGATAATGATAATTGTAATTGTAAATGATAATCGATAGATAATAATTAATAATAATAATAATAATAATAAAATAATCTATAATAATAATATTATAATAATATAAAATAATAATAAATATAATAATAAATAAATAATATAATGATAATAATGATAAAGATAAGATAAAGATAAAGATAAGAATTAAAGATAAAGATAAAGTATTAATAGATAGATAAAGATAAGATAAAGATAAAGATATCGCATAAAAATAATTAATATATTTTTAAAATTATTTATATTAATATATATAATATATATATATAATATATATATATATATATATATACATACCTATAAATATATAATATATATATATATATTATATATATTATATAATATAATATATATATATATAATAATATAATATATTATAATATATAATATATAAACTATAATATATATATATATTAAATATATATAATAATATATTATATATATAAATTAATATATAAATATATTATATATATATATTATATATATAATAATATATATATTAAAATATAAATATAATATATATATATATATATATATATTATATATAATTATATATATATATAATATATATATATATATATATACTATATATATTATATAATTAGTTATATATAAAATTATATAAATATATATATATATAAAATATATATATATATATATATATAATATATATATATATATTTATATATAATATTAAAATAATATATAATATATATAACTATATATATATATATATATTATATATAATTATATAATATATATATACTATATATATATATAATATAAATATAATATATATAAATATTATAGGGAAAGAATGTATTTTCATTAACAGCATAAAATTATCTTCAACTCTCCCATTTAATATTGTATATACTTTTCTTTTTAAATTCTAATGCTTTTTATAATTTATTGGTGAATGCGGCAGAACTTAGTGAACTTACTTATGGAATATGCGTATTGTTAATTTCTATGTCATATTTTTTCGTATTCAGCTAGAATTAAGCACCTTTAAAATATGAACGTGTTGTGGGCATAACTCGCACAAGGATTTAATAGATGTTTTTGAATATTAAACTAATGACGATTTTTTCCATTATTAACCTAACCTAACCTAACCTACCTAACTACCCACCTAAGCTAAATTTTAATGAACCTAACCCAAAAGTAATATATATATATAACATTAATATAATATAATTATATATATAAATATATATATATATATATAATAATATATATAATATAAATAAATTATATATATTATATATTATTATAATATATAATAAATAATATAATATAATATATATATAAATCATTATATAAATATATATATATTGTGCCGATCTGGAAGCAGGGAAGTAGCTAGCCTCAACTAAGAATGGGACTCCTATAGCAAGAACCTCAGGAAAGAAACGACACTTTCATCAATAGGACAATGCTCACTTCCCTTCAACATCTCAGTTATTCTCAATTGAAGGTGGTTATTCAAACCGAGAGGAAATAAACCACCTATCAAAATTAGGGACCCTAGGAAGTGACCTATAATATTGGACACTAAGCTCTAACCTGACATCTAACACAGCATATTTATCCGACGTACTTTCCAGGTCCGGAAGGAGCGGAAGTAGCTTGCTCGCGGGACATAAGTACACTGGGGGGGAGTTCTGTTGGACGTCTGGGGGCGGAGGCTGCATAGCCTCACTGAATGACTCCTAAAGCAGCCTCCGGGAAGAAAAGCGCCACTTCATCATGACAATGCTCACTCCCTTCAACATCTCATATTCATCAATTGAAGGTGGTTATTCAAGACACAGAAAATAAACCCTATTCAATAATAAAACTATTATAATATATATATTAAAAATAAAAAAAACAATATATAATCAAAACAATATCTAAAATAACTTATATATATAACTAACTCAAATATTATATAATACTAAAAATACTATCCCACAAACAAACCAATATAAATACTAAATATATAAACTATATTAATAAAAACATATAGACTGGTCATTTAAATACCCTATAATACCTCACACATATATAATACTAAATAATAGAATATATATATAATAAATAAACTATATATATATATAAATAATAAACTAATATATATATATATATGGCCAGGCCTTCTAGAAGAGCCACAATCCAATATCTCAAAAACACTGGTTATCTATAGGTTTATTATAAATGCTCCGGAATACCTGTTGGCAAAAATTTTACGAGGAAACTTGTAAAAAAAAAAAAAAAAAAAAAAAAAAAAAAAAAAAAAAAAAAATTCATATCTCAGAAAAACTACAAAGCATACAGTGAAATGATAATACAATTTTTGGATCCTATGTAAAATTATTTATGGTTCGGGAAAAATGTAAAAAAAAAAAAATTAAAAAAAAATCAATTTTTAACATAAAAATTGGCTACTTTTTTTTGGCGGAAAGTAATGTGGGAACATATGTAAATATAATAATAATATCTTTGTAAAAAGGTTTACACGGCAAATTAAATAAGAGGGGACTCAGAGCCGACGGTGACACAGGGGGTGGACGTTTTCCAGTACCCGTAGAGGGAAGGGGCGGAGGGAACCCCCGCACACCCAAATAGCCAAAAGAGCGGAAAAAAGAAAAGGTTTATACACGGCAGAACCATTACCCACTGAGGGGGGAATTAGTTCACTACACCCGATAAGTTATCCCCGGAAAGCCGAGTAGAACCCCGACTCCTTGACAATCAGGTGCGGTATACCACTAAATGGGGATATTTCTTTAGTTTAAAAAAAAAAAAAAAGCAAAATTTATAGAAAGTCTATTTATTTTTTAACGAAGAACAATTAAAAGGTCTCTTAATAGGCCTTCTAATCATATTGCTTAAAAATTATTTAACAATAATTTTTTTTATTTTTTTATTTTTTTTACATTTGTCCTATCCAAAATTTTAACGAGGATTTCCATAAAATGTATTCCATTTCCGCTGTAGCATATTAGTCTAAGTTATTTTGAGTTATATATATTTTTATATTTTTTTTTTTTTTTTTTTTTTTAATTTTAATAATTTTTTGCATTTTCCGCACTTTAAAATTGGACCAGCATTTCAGCAATGTTTTCCTTTTCCTTGGTAAGCTGTTGTTAGTTTTTTGAAGATAATGGAATTGTGGGCTCTTCTAGAGGCTTGACCAATATATAATTATATACTATAAATATATATATAATAGAATAATATATAATATATATATAATAAATAAATATTATATAATATATATTAATATAAAAAATAATAATATAATATATATAATAATATATAAATATATATAACTAATAAAAAAATAATAAATAAAAATAATAAATAAAATCAATAACAAAAAAACAAAAAAAACATAATAATAAAAAAATATATAATATATAAAATAAATGAAAATATTCTACCTTTCTATATAAAAATAAAAAATATAATATTTTAAAAATTGAAAACAAATAAAAAAATGCAAAAAAAAAGAAAACAAAAATAGAATTAAGTTATTAATGAGAACCACCAACCAAAAATAAAGAAAAAAACCACAAAAATTCACCAAAATCAAAACTAATCGATAATCACTGATTGAAAAAAAACAACAAGAAAAATAACCCTGATCTTAATCTGATAAATAACATATAAGCCATATAAAAAATATATAAATATATAAAATAATAATAATATAAAGTATATACTATATATAACTATTAATATAATATAAACCCGATATTAACCCTTATCATATATATATTATTATATATTATATACTATATATATATATATATATATATATATATGTATATATATATATTATAGTATCTATCCCAGTTTGTCGTTGTGCTAGTTTGTTCTAGGTGCATCACCTCATCAATGGCGCACTATTCAACTTCGTAGGCGATCATTAGGCGCAACATTTTTAAAAAGGCGGATAAGCATAGGAGCACAGCTATTCTACGCGCCTGTATAGTCGCGCCTGAACCAGGACAAAGCATTTTTTTCTACTCTTAACATTTAGAGCTATAAGAAGCTTGGCTCAAATATGTGATCTATTTCTCACAAGCAAATGCGAATAAAAAACATATTTTTGTACTAAGCGCTAAACCTATCAATCACAATATACTAAATAGTATATATAATATAATATTATAATACAAAAAACTATAATAAAAAACCTCACTATAAAAAATATCACAATAAATACTACACATAAATATATATACCTAAAAAAAATAAAAATATTACTATATATACTAACTACCACTAAACTAATTATAAATCATAACTAAAGATACAAAAAGTAGTTCTTAACTTACACAATCACATTTAAAGGCAACTATGGACTCTGAAAACTTTGACAAACTTCTTCGCAGCGACTCGTGTTTGAACCTACTAGGGGAAACAACATAGGAACACACACCACAAAAGAGACATCGGAAAGCAAGGAAAGAAGAGAAAGTGAACTAGATATGAAGACGTTTAAAGCTTTATTAAATGCAGGAAAAATTGATAATGTTTTTTCACATCCTTCCTCTGAACAAAAAGCATGAATATATACATATCGCAACTAAAGTATTACTTTGCACACATAACCTTTAGCGAACAGGAACGCCGAGCCGAAAATTCGAAGCGCGGCGATAAGGGTGACATACCGCGCACACTAGTGCGCATTGTGTGACAAAAATAATAGGGACGCACATTCAGGATCCTCGGCAAAACAAAAACCACGGCATAGGCGCACTCAAAAAAATTATAGGCCGCGACTCAGCATCATAAGTCCACCTCCACTAAAAACCCTACTAACTCCTACTATATCAGAAACCCCTACCCATACAACTCATAAAAATATACTAACTAACTAAATTACAAAACCAAAAAAACATATAAAACATAATTATTATCAATATCACAAAATCACATACCATAACTAAAAAACCAAAAAAAACACAAACCAACAATTCTAAATACACTACTATATATTCACTCTCAATAATCATAAATTATAAAAAAAAACATAACAATATCACAAAAATATTATATAATATATAAATACTAATAATAATAATCACTAAATAATATATATATATATAACTAAATATAACATAAAATAAATAAAATAATATTCAATAACCAAATGCAAAATACCCATAAAAATATAATAATATAATATATATTAATATATATAAAATATAAAGAATATAATATTAATATAATATATATATATAAAATATATAATATAATAAAATATATATATATAAATTATATATATAATAATATAATAAAAAATATAATATATAATCGGTCAGCATATTAGCCCCCTAATATGAAATCCATGCCTATGCCTACAGATCACCAAAATAAATATAAAATATTAATATATATAATATATATAACTATAAATAATAAATATATTAACATAAAATATACCAATAATATCAAGCAACTACATAGTATACCTCACAATATAATACTACAATAGAACTAGCACAAAAAAAAATACATCATCTCCAATACAAAATAAAAAAAAATAAAAAAAAGAATAAATAATTATAATAACCGACTACTTAATAAATTAATAAAATAAATATACAGAAACCAAAAAAAAAAAAAATAAAATAAAAAAAAATAATAAAATATATAAATAATATATATATATATTAAAAATAAAAATATATACAAAACCAACCATATAAAATATACAAGTGGACCCGCACAAAATGCAGTACACTAAATTACACTCACTCGTGCTAATCTCTCTCTCTCTCTACTACTCTCTCCTCTCATCTCATCGATCCATATATACCCCCTATACTAATATATAACACTTATATATATATAACTAACCCCCCTACGATACCTAATACTACGATCACTATAAACTAATTACCTACCCCCCTACTCAAATCATATAAATAAAACCCTCCTACTCTCACCCCCCTCTATATCTCTCACTATAACACTACCCATCAATATATTAACCTACATATAAAATAATATATATATATATAATTATAATAATAATAAAAACTACCCTCTATAAAAAAAAAAAAAAACAATAATAAAACAATAATACTAACAGAAATCAATTAACAAATACCAAAAAAAACTCCCCATATATAAAAACTAATCATATAAATATATAACACTCACAATAAAATATAATATACCCATAATATACCATACAACCTAACTATATAATATCTATAAATATATACTCTCGGCGAAATAACAAAACTACAATAATTAATTATAAATAATAATAATAAATATTATATAAATATAGTAAATATAATATATTATAATAAATATATAAATATAAAATAATATAATATATTTATAAAAAAATATATATATATAATTATTTATATTATATATAAAATAATAAAATATATATATATAAATAAATTATTAATATATATAAAAATAATAAAATTAATTAAAATATATATATATATAATAATAAAATATATATATTATATTATATATAATAATATAACAAAATATTATAACAAACATTATTTTGACCCAAATTTTAGATTATTATAATCCACAACAAACACATACCAAATATAAAAAAACACAAAACAAACATAACAATAATAATGTAATAATAATATATATACTACATACATACTATATGTCTATATAAACATAAATATAATAAAACCTATAATAATATATACAAACAATAATAAATAAAATATATATATAATATACTAATATAATAAATTAGTATTATAATATATATATAAATATAAATTATATATAAAAAAAATAATCATAATAAAAATAATAATATATTAATATATAATAATAAATAATAATATATATATATAAATAATATATATATAATATAAAAAAAAATAAATATATATATATATAATATAATAATATATTATATATATATAATAATATATAAATAATATATATATATAATTATAATAATAAATATATAAAATAAAAATAATAAATAAATATAAATAAAATTAATATAAATAATATATAATAATAAATAGAATAAATATAACAAAATATAAAAAAAAAAAAGAAAAGAAAAAATTTATTAATACCCCAATAATAATCTTTAATAAAATAAAATATAAAAGATTTATAGATAAATCTTTTGAGGAAAATATTCCTGCTAAGCCCGTATTTTTTATGTAAATGTTATTCTTTAAAATGAAAATAATTAACAAAAAATATTTTACATATGCAGTCCAACATTAATAACTAGTTAAAATATTTTATATGCATATCATTATTCTTTAGTATTTTAGTATTAATATTAATTATTTTATTTGTTATAATTAAAATATATTTGTATTAATAAATTATTAAAACAAATTTAATAATGAAATATATGTATTCAAACATTTAATTTACAAACATAGTATTGAAATAAAACAATCTTTGGATACTTCAAATATCTTATATTTTTCAGATTTTAATTGCATAATCTTTTATAAATTATATTATGTACTAATATTTCAAAATAAATAAAGGAAAAATTTTATCGTAACAATATTGAAATTTGCAAAATTATAGATAGTTTCTATAACTGTTAACATGGCCAGTAGCACGAGTTTAGCACGGATTGCATGAGTAGATACGCACTCTATGAATAAATAATCATAAATAAAAAATAACATAATATAATATATATATATAATTAATATTTTAAGTCGAAAATATAATATTTAAAAAAAATATATAATATAATAAATATAAAATAAAAAATAATATAATATATATATAATATTAATAATATAAATGATAATGAATATATAAAATAAATAAATAATACAAAGGTGGCCAACAGTTAAATGAGAAAGTTAAACCCGTATCCTTAATACGTTTACAAAAAAAAAAATTAAACGGCGTTAACGATTAAAGCGTTTATCGGTATAGAATGTAACGGAAGTTAACGTTAATCGTTAACGACAAAAAAAATTACAAAAATAAATATATATAATAAATTAATAATAATTAATTAATTATAAATAAAATAATTAATAAATAATAATAATAATAATAAATAATAAATATAATAAATAATAATAATAATAATAATAATAATAATAGTGAAAACACTAATAAATATAATTAATAATAGAATAATAAATAATAATAATAAAAAAATAATAATAATAATAATAATAAATAATAAATAAAATAATTAAATAAAATAAATAAAATAAATAAAAAATAAAATAATAAAATAATAATAAATTAATAATAATAATAAAAATAATAAAATATCAACTAGTAATAAATAATGATATTAAAGAAAGAGAAGACTTGAGGGTGCCGTACCTTTTGAAAGGACGAAAGATAAACTTTTATAGAAGGACAGAGCGAACACGAGAATACTTTCCAATTCCAAAAGCGTAAATAACTTAATTAATACTCTAATAGATATCCACTATTATAGTAAAAATACTGAGATAACAACCAACTACAGGTATTTTAATACAAAATCTGTACATTTCTTTTATAATTAGATCCATACATCATAGGAAGCTTTCTTATTGAGACCAATTTTTACTAAGTCAATGATAACGAAGCAAGTCTACACAGAAACCGAACGAAAGAAGTTTAAAACTTGACCTACATTGAAAACGGCAACAGCACTAATATTTATAAACTTTACTTCAGAAGAACACAATAAAGAAAAATGACCGAACCGCTAACAAGCATAAGGAAAACATGGTTAAACAATACATAAAGCGGCATTATAGAAAATCGTAAGAACACTTACACCAAATTCTAATGAGCCATTGAACGAGGAAGCCCGCTTAAGACGAATTTTTGAAGACAAATACAAATGGTTCATATGTTATTCAATCAGTAAAACCCCATCTAGAAAATAAGAACAGTAAAAGAACGCCACATGAGGACAACTATCGAGACCTGTTCCAAGTCCAAACCACTAAACAAACCAAAACCCCACTGCTTCATCTGCATCACATCCCACAGCCACGTAGGGCATCTCGCTCCAACTTCTCGTACACTTCCAAACCCCAACCCCCAACTCTGGCTTCGCGTCAAAACATAAAGACAACAAGCAAAGAAAAGAAGAAGAATAACCCACTCGCTCACTCACTCGCAAATCTACCCAAAAAATCCCCCACACATCACCCACTTACCATACACTAAAGTTAAATGATCACACATGACGCAGCCTCCTTGAAACATTAAATATAATAACTGCAATAAAACTCAAAATCCGCAACAATCTGACTTCCGTCAAAAACCAACCCAAACTCTACTACTATATCGAACTAACCCAACCACCCACATCCCAAAACCACTAACATCACACTACTCCATCTACTAATCTCTACTGACCACTTGTTGCAAATACGAGTTGTATCAAACAATAGACCTCACCAGGTCCAAACTCCATTCAAAATTTAACACCTTAACTGAAAGGAATGCTATCTCCGATACTTCCATAGAATGGCAAATGCTTACTAAGCTCACTAATCTCCACCATATATTATTGCCCCCTGTCCATCCCACAGTACCTGTGCTTATACTTGAAGAAAATATGATTGGTCTCTAGATAATTATTCAATAGATTGTAAAAATATTGTACAGATTGTATCATGTCCCCTCTGAGAAATCGCCTTTCTACAGAAAACATTCCTAACTCCTTCAGTACACTCTCATCTACTAATTCACTCATGCTACTTTACCCTCATAAACCAGAAATCATACCTTTGTTAGCTTAAACAGTTAGACACTCTCTCATAGCAATAAATCTATAAGTCTATTACTTTTAAATAATGAGGCCAAAATCATGTGCCACTAATATCTAATTAAATTGGACCATATTAAAACATAGCTATTATACAGTAATTTACTTAAATTACTATTCACATTGCTCCTTGTAAAACAACATTTGCGATTTATAATTTATGAACACAGTCATATTATTTAGCTCTTATTCCTTGCTTCAAAAACACTGATAGCTACTTATCAAAATTACTAGCTTATATTATCACTCCTAAAATACTATTATTCTTAAGGTTACACAAGAGTTCAAAGCAAATATCACCCATTCATATCATAGTTAAAACTTTTATTTGAGTATACTAAGTGAAAAAGGTTTTAAGACTTTTTTAATTAAAAAATTACATATTTAGCCACTTATCTGCCCACCAAGAAGTTTATCAAGTTTCTCATTTTGACATCTATTAATACATCCTCACTATTTCCTAACTGAGAGGTAGGGACACAACTTTGGTATCATTCTGCAAAACTTAGAAACCTATGGCTTTAAAGTCACACTGGATCTAAATCCTTAATAATATAAATATATTATATATTAAAAATAAAATAATAATAATATATATATAATATATTAATATAATATATAATATAATATAAATAATAATATATAAAAATAATAAAAAATATACATAATATAATAATTAAATAAAATATATAATATATAAAAATAAAAATATAGAAAAAATTAATAATATAATAAGACCCTATAATAAGTAAAATAACTATACTATAATAATGAGGAACAATAGTGGCCCCAGCAACTGAATCACCTGTGGACATCACTCAAATCATATATCACTAATATTCACCATAGTATGACTTAAATTAGCATTATAGTATGTACACACATGTTTATCTATATCCATTAAAACCACTAATCTTCAATTCCAAAACCAAATGTAACCACTTCTACCATAATACACATTGCAAATTAACTTTATTACAATCAGCCTTAATAGTGAGGGAACCTTATTCCAAAAAAGCTATTGCTAAAATCATTAAAAAAATATAATATACAACTGGATTCCTCAGCATCAATGCAGTCAAGTAAAAATGTATTCCAAATTACTAGAATGTTTGTCTGACATGACTTATACCTATTATCTTGAAACCGATGCTGGGAACACCGAGAGAGATCATACAAATACCTTGTTATACCTTCTAAAATATTCTCTATATGACTCATATTCAGATTAACTTTTCTCAGAACTTATTTACATAACCAGAGATGTTTAAAAGCTAATGAGCCATAATAATTACCTACAAATCTTCCTTACTACCTTTCTAATATAAATAGGCAAACATATGCCGATTTTCCAGTCATCTTGGTAAATTCACAAATGTTATAGATCGCTTGAAAATCAAATACAGTGCCTTTAAGTCACTAATGCTTTACATACCCTACACTTCAGAATATTCTAAACCAAATATATATATAACCATCAGAGGCCTGCAAGCATTTACTATGAGGATACAATATAGGTCTAAAGTAAAACAATTTAATATTACTTATATGTCAAATTCAAATTTCTTGTCGAAAATCTAATACAATTATAAAATCTAGATAAGAAAATATTTTAAATAAACTCAGTAAAAATTAAAAAAACCACGTTAACGGGTAACGGAACTGTAAAGGAATTCTAACTCAAGTATAACGTTAAACTCACAAATTTTAACTCTTAATAGTCCGTTTACTTCTTTTCAAATTAACGAAGCGTTAAAAGTTAACGAAAATTTTAACGAGTTAATTAACGGATTAACGCTTTATTAACATGCGCCAATTAACAAATATAAATAAACAATATATAACAATAACAAAAATAATATATAAATTACCTAAAAACAAAATAACATAAAAAACTATAACACCAAACTACATAATAATATATTATA
This sequence comes from Trachelipus rathkii, assembly GCA_015478945.1. Lineage (NCBI taxonomy): Eukaryota > Metazoa > Arthropoda > Malacostraca > Isopoda > Trachelipodidae > Trachelipus > Trachelipus rathkii. The sequence goes on from JABUQX010030888.1 coordinate 54,986, forward strand.
TAACTCATATAACAAAAAAAAAATACAATAACATATACAAATAAAAAAAAAATATAACCTAAAATAACCACCCTATACAATACATAACATACTAAGACTATAACCTAATAACAATTATAAATAATATCAAACTACTATACCAACAAAATATAACTCATCACAAAAATCACCAATAAAAAAATAAATATATTATAAAAACAAATATTAAAATATTATATATAAAGTAATAATAATAAATTAATAAATATAAAATAAAATATATATAATAATATAATAATTAATAAATAAGTATATAATATATATATAATAAATTATTAAAATAATATATAAATATATATAACATATAAAAATAAATAAATAAATATTTATATATATAAAATAAATTATATATTATATATAATATACATTAATAATAATAAATATTAATTAATATATACTATATATATAAATTAATAATATATAAATAAAAATATATAAATAAAAATAAAAATATTATAAAAAAAAATAATATATAATAATAATATATATATATATATATATATATATATAATTAAAATATATAAATATTAATATATAAATTAAATATATATATATATATAAATAATATAGAAGGGGGAGCAACAAGAGATAACGAAAAAATTGTTATATCACGGATAAATAACCGATTTAATAATCTGATAACGAAAAACTAACTTATTATCATTCAATAAACCGATATCCGAATAACTCGTCATAAATAAATATGGCCGAATTAAGGCGTATTCAGATAAATCGCGACAAAATACCAAATTTTTAAAAAATGTATTCAATTTAGTTATAATAAAAAAGATAGATTATTTTTTAAATAAAAAAACACAAACTTGAGTTATTATGACGAAAATAGTAAAAATAAATATTTATAATACATCTATTTTTTCACTTAAAAATTTATAATACAGATTAATAAATATAAAATATTATATCTTATTTTCCTTTACACGACAACAGTACCCACAGAAAAATATGGGAATGTTGCTACTTTGCTTTAAATAAATCAACTACGTTACCAAACTTTGGAAACTATCTTATCTACAATAAATTTGTAATTTTTTCCCTTTGCTTACATCAGATGTTCCACTCTATA
>JABUQX010030889.1:0-5000 GCA_015478945.1 Trachelipus rathkii
CTAAAAGCCAATAAAGCAGTAATGCAGGTAATGCAAGCGAACTTACCACCACCGAACTATCTGGTGAATTGTCAAGTATATATTGTTTTTCTCATGGGATAATGTTTTTTAGTATTTTAATAATAAGTTTTTCTATTTTTCTATGATAATTTTTTACAAAGAAGAATTTTTTTTTTATGTTTATTTATTCAAAATCGATACCCAAAATATAAGCAAAGCAGTCGTATTATTAGAGGCGCTTTAAAAAGGAAGGGGTCCATTTCCAAACAATGAGCAAACAGGGACTCGTAATGTTTTTATATGAAAAGCTGCAAAACTGGGGCTTCGTATTCAGGAGGCATTAAAAGCCATAGGGCGGATGCAACTCCGACCAAAAGGGGTCAGGGAAGGAACCTGTCAAAGAGGTTCTTTGTCCTTTAAAAAGGGTAAACTAGGACTCTTGATAACCGGGTTCCTTCTCCCGTTCGTTTGTACCACTCAGGCCTGGCGGGCCACTTCACGTTCCGTTTTCCTGGGTTTTGTGTGTGAGTTTGTTTTCTCATATTGCCCCCAAAAGGGTAAGTTTTTGCCTCTTCAATAGGGTAAGTAGCTTTCTCGATAGAAAGCTAGTCGTCCCACTAAATAATTCTGTGAATTTGTGTGCTTTATTGTCATCTTCCTAACTCTCTCTTCTCTTCTAGTCTAGTCGAGTCAATAATATATGGGTTAATTTCCAAATACCCCGTCCGTTTACACCAGAGGCGAATTCAATAATAGCTGAAGCTTAATTTTCGACTTATTAGTAGCAATATAGTGCGGTTTGCAACTCAATCTCTATACCTTTCTCCTCTTTCCTAATCGAGTTCACAAAGTTTCTTACAAATAACCCACATCTCTATGCTAGTTCTTTTATTACTTACGCGACGATTAAACACATAATATCTCTTTTCTCTTTTCTCTTTCTTTCTTTTCTCTCTCTCTCCTTCTTCTATCTTTCTCTCCGATTAACACTTAAATACACACACACATCCACAACAGCTCCTTTCTTTCTCTCTTATTTCCTTCTTAATTTCTTCTCGATTCATTTTTCTTCATTCTCTCTTATTTCAAACTTTGCATTAAGAACTCTTCTTTCTTCTCTACTACAAAGTACAGTTTATTGTGTGAATTAAAAAAATCATAGCACTAACACACATATTACATATCTATCTCTATCTATAATACTATCTTATCTATTCTATATATATATAAATCTTTTTATCTAATTATAACTGTTTTCTTATATTTTTTTATATTTATTATCACAATTATTTTTTATATATTTAAACAATATAATGTCCTGTTCTCTCTGTTTCTCTATAATCTTAATTCTTACTATATATACTCTATCTTATTTATAATTCTTCCTCAAATTTCATTTTAACTTCTAATTGATTAAAATTACAATATATTTGAAAACAGAGAGGAATGAATCTGTGCCTATGCTTCAGTGTCTGCGATGCAATACGACATACCTGATTGATTCACCTGCATCTCCCATCAACGGTCGTTCCCATAATGCTCCCCATCTTTTTTTTCTTGGAGAAGGAAAGAGGCTTGTAAAGTTTCTTAACTGTGGCCACTGTCTCTTCTTCCCTGCTTTCCCTAAGCGTATAATGCTGGTTCATATTTTACTTCTTCTATACTTCGTCAGCTCTCTCATCACTTTTTCTCTTTTTTCTTCTCTCTTATTTCGGATCCTCCACGGCCGACGTACTCCCTTCCAGGGGGTGAATATTTTCACGTGGAAGGCCCAAGAAGACTACGCACAATCGACGGGGGGTATAGAGCGTGGTGCGATATCTTCCCGGTCTTGATGTGGAGAGAACCGAGAGCATGCTCGGAGTGTTAGCGAGCCATAGGCCACTCGGTGGAACTGAGTAGTCGTTGCCGCGCTAGTTGTCCTGGAAATTCTCTTAACTGAACTCGATGTACGGAACCGCCTTCTTCTTCACGACCAGAGAAACCTCTGATATTGAATTCACTCTCACACTCTCAAGAACTTGCTTCTAATCATTATAATGGTCATACTTCCCTCTCCTTAATTCTATTATTATATATATCTCCTATATTATATATATCTACTAATACTTAATCTATATTACTATTATATATTTATATTTTCTCATTATATATTATTATATATTTACTTATATATCTATTTCTTTATTCTCATTAATAGTTTATTATTATTATATACTATTATTTATATACTTTTAATATCTTATATAAATAATCTATCATCTTTATATTCATCTCTCTATATTAATATATTATATATATATCTCTATATGTTCTATTAATATATATATCTATAACTATATTATATCTCTCTATCTATTATATATCTCTCTTATTATATATTATATATCTCTATCTCTAATCTATTTCATATATATATATCTATTATCTTTTCTACTTCATTCTTATTATTATCTATTATATATCTATATCTATTATCTATATATCTATATCTATATACCTATACTATTATATAGTTCTACCCCTAAAAGACAACATTAACATATAAAAAAAATATTATTATCTTCTATTAACTATTCTATCTATATACTATCTCATTTATATATACTATATATATAGTGGTTGGGGTCAGGCCTATGAGTATACTTGCTAATGCCGCTCATAGTTGACTTACACAATATTCAGGTGCTTATAGACATGTTTATATTTGTTCATGACACATGTAGAACAATAAGTACATTTGGGTGGAGAGACGCATTAGTGGTGTTCTGTTGGTTGTAGGAAGGTGTCTGAATTTGGCTAAAGAGGAGACGCTTATAGTGGTATCCTCATTAACTAGATAACTCTCTCTGTCGGATCTTAAAGTTTCTCTTTTTGTATTGAACTTATCAAGTCTTGGGTTTTGTTGTGGTGACCTATCTGTTTCATTATCTCTATTCTTAATTTGTTGTCTTTCGTGGATTTCTTTAATAACCATATAATCTTTCTTATTTTTTATTCTCAGAAACATTATCTTACTCTATTTTTCTAAACACTATTGTCTGTACCTTGTTTTGACTTATTTTCTACTCTCTCTTCTATCTCTCTCAGTCTCTCTTCCTCTTCTGTCTCCTCTCTCTCTCTCCCTCTCCTCAGTCTCTCGTCTCTCTCTTCTATATTCTCTCTCTCCCTCTTCTCTCTCTTCTCATCTCTCTCTTCTCTCTCTCTATTTCTTTTTTTTCTCTTCATCTTAACTGTTTATACTTTGTTTGTTGACTTTGTTTCTTTTATTTTTTCGCATGTTATGTCTTGTTCTTTGCTATTGTTTGTTTGTTCTTTGTTTTGTCATTCTCTTTCTTTCTTTATTTTTCTTCAGGTGCTGGCCGGACATGGTTCATTTGCCTGGTTTTCTGTGCGGTGATTGCGGGATTGCCGGTCTTCACCCGGCTGCCGGCTGCCGGATCGGTCTTTTCTTTGTTCATTCGGCGTCTCGTAAGCTCGTGTTGTCATTCGCGTCTGTGGCGGTGTCGTTTTCTTAGGTTCTCGTTCGGTTTCTTGTCTTAATCCACCTTCTTTTCATGCCATTTCTTCTCGCTTCTTTATATTTTTCTTTCTTATTCTTTTCTCTGTCTTTTCTTCTTTCTCTTTTTTCGTCTTTTTCCTTAATTTAATGTATCTTATTCTTATCTCATCTACTCTCTAATACTCTCTTCTCTTTTCCTTTTCCACTTCTTTCTTTTTTCGTGTCTCCCTCTTCTCTCTTCCTTGTCCCCTCCTTTTTTTCCCTCGGCGGGGTCTGTGTGTGTTGACTCATACTCATACCAATCCTGCCCCTCGCATCTGCGGCCGGCGGCTTTCGGGCGCCGGCTTCCCTTCCGCCGGCCCAGCCGCTGGCGGCTGCTTCGACAAGCGCTCCGGCACCTGCCGGACGCCGCGGCTACCGCCTGGCGTTTACACTCTCCCTCTTCGCGCTCCCGGCTTCTTTTCTGCCTTCCTGCTGGCGTGTAACGGTGTGGTCCGCTCGGTGATCTTTCTTTCGCGTTGCGTTGGGTCTCTCGCCAAGCTCTGTCTCCTTTCATCTCTACCTCTCGCGTCATCGCGCTGGTCCAGTGCCGGCGTGCCGCATCCGTTCTTATTCTGTTTCTAACTTTGTGCTATGTTTTCCTTCTTTTTCACTGTCGTGGTGTCTATTTCCACGACTGCTATCGGCAGTAATTCTCACGGGGTGGTGCGGTGTTAGTGCGCCCACGCCCATGATACATTCCGTTATCCGGCAGTCCAGTCGTATTTTTGTTTCTGTCTCGCCTGCCACGTTTGTGCATGTGCGGTTTCCCCCGCGTCTCTTTTGATTATCTCTAGTCCGGTCCGGTGTATTACTTATCCCACAGGCCGCTCGAGACTGAGTTCCGTGCCGCAGTTCGGATACTCGTTGCAGTACCGCTTCTTCTTTCCGTCTCGGGGCTTTTGTAGGGTTTGGTTTTTCCCGCGCCCTGCATTTCCCGTTGACGACGACCCACGGACATTTCTCATTTGCAGCCTCGACATGTGCATTCCCCAGTGCCGCCCTTTCAGCCGTCCGAGCAGCCCATTGCTGGTTGACCGCACATGCTCCGGTAGACGTCTGCCTTCTCTTGTCTGCTCTTGCAGTTCGATGTGCCGTGCTCACGCACCTTCATTATGCTCCAGTGAGGCACAAGTCGGCGCATCGCCGTACCTTCTGCGTCCTACCATTTTGCCCGCCCGCAAGGTCTACTTGAGTCGCTTTGCCAAGTCACATCCTGCCCTATACCATCTGGCTAATAGATCGCGGCGGCACACGGTACGGGTAGCCTTCGGGCGTGCCAGTTGCCCTCGTGTCAACCAGCGGTCCGGGGGCGCTGCAGGGCGACCGCGTTCGCGCCCTTCGTACTTTCCGGGGTGGGTGTCGGGCTCGTGTGGTCCTTCATCTTCCCCGCTGCGGTGTCCTGGTGGCCCTGCGGCGTCGACCTCATCCGCAGGAGCGTTGCGCCGGGTTTCATACG
>JABUQX010030889.1:17500-21180 GCA_015478945.1 Trachelipus rathkii
AGAGGCCGCCTGGTCAGTTAATACTAATAACGCACACGCCGCGGTTGAACCTCGTTCCTATCGGAAGGTCGATCTGTCTGTTTCCCAGGGGGGAAAGACAGCCTCTTCAGCACGAAATTCGCAGAGGCAGCCAATTCCTAAGCATGGGAAAAAAGATAGGGAAATTGTCTTGAAAGGAGAAGCTCAAGGGGAGCCAGACCAGATGAAAAGGAACAAGGTGGGCGTCATGAACCCACCCCTCACTCATCGCAGCGCTGATTCCAGAGGGGCCAGACCCAAACTCAAGCACACTCCCTCAGATTTGGAAGAAAATTTGGGTAAATCCGAAGAATTGGAAATTTTGGAGAGCAATGACCATGGAGGAGATGGTTATTTGATGATGGATGAAGAGTTTAAGATAAATTTAAGTAATCGAAAAGACTGTTTTGCCTAGTCAATCATGCGGATATCTGAAACTCCGACCTGAAACTCAAGACAATTTCGAACTGGAGCGAATGTGCATAATGACACCAGCTTTCACGAAAGGACCCTTGTATGTCGCGAATACAATTAGTCCAGTGAGGGATAATACGGTTATCCTCAGTTATATAAATTTGAGTGACAAATCCTTTTATCTGAATAAAGGTGTGAATCTAGGAGAAGGGTATCCGATTATTAGCAAACAGATCAGAAGAAGCACAGACGACAGAGGACACCAGAGAACAGTTTCTGCCAATGTAGCCACCTGCTCAAAAGGTCTTACGAAGACAGAGTTAAGGCGAGTGTACAAAGAAATTATTGAAGAGAAAATGTCAAAAGAAGAAACAGAAAACTGCCTTCTCGAAAAGCCGGAGTACATGGAGGAACTACTAGAGCTCCTCATGGACTACCACGATGTATTGGCACTAGATGATGATGCTGTCCCAGTCTGTCCGCTTCAGAAATTTAAGATTGAGCTGTTACCTGATGCCCCTAAGGTCATCTTTCGTAAACAATACAGATTACCGCACAGGTATCTGCAAGACATCGATGACTTCACCGATTCGGCGTTGAAGAAGGGTTACATCAAAGCAGGGTACAGCCCCCACTCGTCTCCGTTACTGGTGGTGGCTAAAAAGAACAGTTCAAAGCCTAGGGTGTGCCTGGATTACAGGTACCTCAACTCCCATAGCGTTCAGGACGTGTTTCCTTTGCCTTCAATCGACGAGATTTTTACATCCCTAGGGGGTAATACGGTGTTTACCTCCGTAGATTTATTGGACGCGTACAACGCCTTAGAGATAGAGGAGGAGACACAAAAGCTGATGGCATTTAGGACTAGGAAAGGCCTTTGGTGTCCCACTCGTTTGATGTTCGGCCATAAGAATGCCCCAAGCATTTATGCTCGTACAATGACTATGGCCTTAAATCATCTTCTAGGGCCTGTAGCACAAGTCTATCTAGACGACGTATTGGTGCTAGGAAGGAACGTGCCAGAACACTTTGAAAATTTGAAGAAAGTGCTTACCGCTTTCAGGGAAAATAAGCTGAGAATAAAATTATCAAAATGTAGTTTCCTACAATCAGCCGTTTTGTACCTGGGATTCAAGATAGGAAGAGATGGAATTAGTCCAGATCCGGCCAAGGTAGAAACAATGAAGAGTTTCATCCCTCCTACAAATGTGAAGGAGACACAGAGTTTGCTTGGGTTCTTCAGTTATTTTCGCTTCCTCATAAAGGACTTTGCCGCAGTAGCACAACCTTTGTATGATTTGATAAAGAAAGATGTCCCTTTCCTTTGGACGAAAAAACAACAACAAGCTTTCGACACTTTGAAGGAGAAACTAGTGGTGCAGCCACAACTAACTTTCCCTGATTACAGCAAGGAATTCTTCGTGAATACAGATGCCAGTAATTACGGAATAGGGGGAGTGTTGTACCAACTAACAGATGAAGGGAAAGAGAAACCTTTATCTTTCGTGTCCCGGACACTCAGGGGCAGTGAGTTAAACTATGATACGATCGAAAAGGAATGTTTAGCCGTGGTGTTCTGCTTGCAAAAGTTTAAGAACACCATCTTCGGCTATAAGGTCACTATTATCACCGACAACCAACCTCTCTGCTTTATTTTCCGAAATAAACAGCAGACCGGCCGTTTAGCTCGATGGAATCTCTTAGTAAACAGTTTCTCACCCACCATAGTGTACAAAAGGGGAAAGAACAATGTTGCCCCAGACTATCTGAGTAGGCATCCGGCATCTAATGTGTTCCTAGTCAAAGAAATAGCGAAAACAGAGAAAACTGAGAAAGCAGAGAGAGCAGAAACAACAGAAAAGTTCCCGCGAATAGATTTCGCGTTGAGTCGGGAAAATTTCATCAAAGAACAACAGAAATGTCCCCGTGTAGGAAAATTGGTAAAATGGGCCGAAGAGAATCCCAATACACCCCCACACATCTTAATAAAAGGCATCTTACACTACGCTGTGGAAGCAAAACCCTATCTTGTACATGTTCCGGATAGTATGATTTACAGTGTGATAGACCAATGCTACGCTTCACTAGCTAGTGGACACGGTGGTCAGCAAAGAACTGAAAAAAGAGTAGAGGAGAAATACTATTTCCCTGGTGTTCAAAAGTTAGTTAAGGAATACTGTAGTCAATGTGTGTCGTGCGCCAGAACTAAGGGTCCTAGACCCCCTGTAGCAGAGATTAATCGATGGCCATTGCCATATACACCTTTCTCACGCGTTCATGTTGACAGTATTGGGAAATTGCCCTCTTGTACAGGATCAGGAGCCAAATACATCTTAGTATTTCGCGATGTTCTAACACGGTATGTTGAATTAGTGCCTTGCAAGACTAGAACGAGCGAAGAATGTGCCAGAGCACTGCAAGAGAGGGTCATATGTAGACATAGTGCCCCTCAACTGCTTGTCTCTGATAACGCACTGGAATTTACGAGCCAGGTGTTTAAGGACTTATGTAAGGCGTGGAGGATAAAGAAGATAGAGATTTTGCCTTACAAAGCATCCCAAAATGGTGTTGTAGAAAGAATAAATGCTGATATTGAATCTTTCTTGCGGCATTACGTGAATGCAAATCACAGAGACTGGGATAAATACCTGAGCTTTGCCCAAATCGCTATCAATTCCGCGTATAATCGATCGATAGGGTCTTCACCCCATTTCCTTTTGCATGGATATATAAAAAGGCTCCCTTACGAGATGCCTGATTATGTATCACCCTTTGTGAATAAGTCTGAGAAAATGAGATTCATTTCGGATGAAGTAGATACGATAGTAGAGAGGATCGATTATATAAGAGATTTGGCTAGAGAGAAGTTAGAAGCGGAAACCACAAAAACTTTGGAGCAACAACATAAAAGGGCCAAGCAAAGAGAGTTCAAAATAGGAGATTACGTCTTTATTAGAGCAGTCAAACCACCCCATCAAAGTTCGAAGTTATGTCCCAAATTTGAAGGGCCATATATTGTCCGATGTTTAAGGGGACCTAACAAACTGATGGTGTATTGTTTAGAGTCAGGCCGAACCTTCCCAGTCCACGTGGACAACGCTAAGGTGATCCCGGCAGAAAAGTTCACCGAGTCACACTTTGACTTTATGAATGATGAAGTTTGGGATCCCCACGCGGTGGAAGAAATGTTAAGCTCCAAAGAACAAAAAAGGGAAAGAATTGAGGAAAGACAACAGAAAAGCGACCCA
>JABUQX010030890.1:5000-7500 GCA_015478945.1 Trachelipus rathkii
GAGAACGTACGGTGATAACTGAAAAGCATAGTAGGAAAAGTTGTTGAATGGCACGCGCCAAGTGGCTGGTCCAATAAATGTGCGTTGCCTGTTAAAGGGGCGCTTAATGTCTTGAGTGCGTCTAATGGTCTTACATCGAGGGCATGTTGTTACCCTGTGTTAACTGTATAGTAAGTGAGAACTAGGTCTGGAATAAGAGGTAATAGATCTAAAGTTCAATTGTTCAGATGGACAATCTTAGGGGCGCGTTAGGTGTGAAAAGAATTGATCAAAATGGAGGAATGAACGTATTAAGAGAGTTATGTAGGTGTGAAGAAAGGGGTAAACGAGACCGCAATAAATGTAAGCTCGTTGAGTATGGTTTTGGTTTTAAATGTGGAAAGCGTATGACATGAGTCAGATTTGGTTTAAGTGCGATGTATAGTGGTGAGTGGCTTTGGGGAATCGACCGCTTGGGAGACCGAAGAAAAAGTGGATTGAGTCAGTAAACGACTGTCTGAAGGAGAGAAATGAAGAATTTGGCTAGAGGCGAGAATAAAGGTGTATAATAGGAGTGAATTACGGGTTTTGTGAGGGGCATGGTTAGTAAGCCCCCACCTGGGGCCAAGCGGGATGAAACCCTACACTTGACGGAATGCTAAAGTGAAGTCCGTCGGGTTCCGTGAAAATGTTCCTAGGGTGGATTTTCTAAGGACTACGACGAGCTTTCTCACTAAATATGGGTTACAGAGCGGCCGCGGTAAGGCTGGCCTTTTCTTTTCGCTTGTGTCATATTCTTCTACTACTTTCCTCTTTTTCCGATTGCATGTAACGGCACTTGCGCCCAGTCTTAGGGGGAAAAAGAGGAAGATAATGGAATAATATATATATATATATATATATATATATATATTATATATATATATATATATATATATATACTATCTAGTATATATATTTTTATATATATTATATATAAATATATATATATATTAATATATATTGCTTTCGGTCGCTTACAAAGACTTCCTGACTGAGTTAACTTTGAACGACTCAAGGCGCTCACTCTATATACTGGCTTTCCAAAGTACGATCAAAAACTGAACTTTGCATAATATATATATATATTATATATATATCTATATATCTATAAGTATTTAATATATATATATATATATATATATATTATATTGTACATAATGATATATATATAATATATATATATATTAGATCTTCTAGAAAAATACCTACAAGAAAACAACATTACTCTCAATCTTCCTTTTCCTATTCTCAAAGAACTCATACTTCTCACTCTCGATCACAGTTTTTTCTCATTTAACAACCTATTTTTCAAACAGACATATGGACTAGCTATGGGTTCCCCCCTTTCCCCACTTTAAGCAATATCTTTATGGAACTAATTGAATTCTACTACATCCTCCACCATCCTCTTTTGTCTGAATCCACATGGCTTCGCTATGTGGACGACATATTTTGTTCCATTCCTAAAACTACCAACATTAATGATATTTTACGACACATAAACAGTATACACACTTCCATCTCTTTTACACATGAACTCCCACACAATTCCTCTATCCCTTTTTTAGATTCTCTTGTTTCTTGGAAAAAATTCTTCTCATCTCTCATTTTCAGTTTATAGAAAACCAACTTCTCCTTCTACATATATACATTGGTTTTCTTCACACACATACAACACCAAATTAGCTACACTTACTTCACTATATCTTAGAGCGTTAAGTATTTGTTCTCCTCCTAACTTATTATCTGAGACACAATTTCTTTTCTCCTCTTTTACTAAATTAAAATATCCTCAACATGTTATCAATCTAGCATTTAACAAAGCAAAGAAAAAATATTATAATAGTAACCCCCCTAGCACTGAACATACCTTCTCATATCTTCCCATTCCCTACAAAATTAACCCTAATATCAAACATCATTTACCTAAAAATATTCAATTTGTTAAAAATAACACAATCCCCCTTAAACGAATATTTAAACACCCTAAAAGTAATAACCAGCAGACTCAATGCATTTATAAAATCCCCTGCCTTGATTTGTCCCGCAGTGTATATTGGTGAGACCATCGACCTTCCGAGAAGACTAAAACAACACAGTCATGATTTAACTAAGAATGAACAGAACTCAGCCTTAACAGCCCATAGATCTTCAGAGGGACATAGGATTGGCACTTCATCTGCATCATCTCTTAAATACATTAATCATATCACAAAAACAAAAATAGTTGAATCTTTATATATTTATAATACAAATAATTTTAATAGGATTCCAGGTGAAGTTAAATTAGATTCAACTCAGATATGTCGATACTTCTTTCTTCACGTTACCTCGCCGATGTAAAGGAATAAATGAACCAACTATTTAGTTTTAATTTATTTTTATTTATTTTTGAATTAGTTTTTGCTTATAAAATTTTGGTAATAATCATCTGAAGAGGCCATAGGGTTATTTATCTAGGCGAAATATTATGGTATTT
>JABUQX010030890.1:15000-27500 GCA_015478945.1 Trachelipus rathkii
TAATAAAGTAGAACAGACCCAAATGATAATACTAATGAAAATGCTATTTTATTTTAAATATTTAATTAATCTAGGAGGTTGACTCGCCGACTCTCATGCGAGAGGACGCTGGTTTAATCCTTTGCGCAGCAGTCTGAGCTTTATCTTCCTAGGGGTAATTTAAACTCGGCTGCGAACACGTGGTGGCGACTGGTTCGGGATAGCTGGCCTTAAAGTTTGATTTCCTGTAGTTCCCCCGTGTTACCCTCTGAGAAGGTGATAAAGCAAGTTAAAAGGAAGTTTTTTTCTTTTATTTAATTAACAATCCATCCACAAAAACAATCACATGGATATAAAGAATTTCAACAGCCAACCTACCTCCACCCATTCTATTTCCCCCGCCATAGCCTCCTCCGCCGCCGCTGCCACCGCCTCCTCCGCTGGATGGCGTAGAGTTCAAAAATAGTTCAATGTAGCGATGTTGCATATTTGCTTTGTCCTGCGGGGAAAAATTATAATTAATTAGATTTTTTTCAAATTTATATTATGCTCACAAAGCACAAAGGTAGGGAAGCGAGAGAGAAGAAAATTTTTCATATGTGGAGTAAGCAGAGTATATTAAATTAATGTCATATATTAAGTTCTTAAGAACATCCATATATTAAAGGAGACCAGACTACTAAAGGGAAAATTGGTAGAAGTGGTATTTTAAGAACTAATAATTTAAACACAAAAGATAGAAAACAAAAAAGTTACGTCATTCATTTAAATAGGAAATATATTTAATTTACTGGTTGCAGAACAGCTGCAACACTATTTAAAGCTATTTGTATTGAGAAAGCTTAGATATTGTAAAATAAAAAAAAAACTACTAATAAGTTTAGTAAATATTACCATATACCAACCTTATTCATGGCTTTTACTGCATCGTCATGTGTAGCAAACTCTACGTCAGCCTCACCTGAAGGTCGGTTGGAGTTGTCCATTTGAATAACAATGTTCACAGGGTTTAAGGGTCGGAAAAACTGAAAATGTAAATTTCACCAACATTTTAAACTGAAAATTTCTCATTCTCAATTTAAAAAATAAGAAAATCTTTAGTTATATAAACTAGAAAATTACCACCCTGAATGGTCTGAATCAGTAACATACCTCAGCAATGTCATATTCAATAGCTCTGAAGGGAAGACCTCTCATATGGACACAGTGACCAGTCATAGCACCTCCGTCTCCGCCTCTACCTTCAAAATTACCCTAAACAAAAAAAATGTAATCATTTAAAATGTACATAATATAGAATAAACTATAACTATTTATATGAATATCCATATCACAACTGACTAGGACTCGTCTGCATCAGTATTTTAAAGTTACAGATAAAGTCAAAAACAAGAATTTCATTGGTAGTAAATGCAAACTGACAGAAAATTTCCATTAGCAATTAATTGTTAGATTTTATGTTCTAATCTAACATCAAAAACAGTAATTTAAAATGTAATTTTAAATAATTAGATATAAAAGTTTTAGAGATTCGTTTAAAAAAAAAATAAAATAAAATGTTACCCAAATATTTTAATACTTCCAAAAAATATATATATTAATATTGCTTCTACTTACTTTCATGTTCATATTACCACCCCCCATTCGTCCTCCGCCTCCTCCTCCACTCCCTCTACCTCCCCAGTTGTCATTGAAGTTATTGCCGCCCCAGGTGGGTCCATCATCATAGTCGTTGTACCCTTGGTTAAAAGACCCTAGATAAAAATGGTAAAAATTAATTCTATGTTTCATCTACTAATTTAAAGCCATTACATCGACAAGTTTTAGAAGAGTTCTAGACAAGTAAATTAATTAAAACTGTTAGGTTTCCTATCTAAACAATTTAGAGGTAAGGGTGATTGGACTACATTAGGGTTGGCCGACGCACCAGGTGCGGTGCGGTCCTCCGCCAACCCTAGACTACATGGTTTAAACAAAAGTAATGGTACTACTTACTTCCTCTTCCACCTCGATTTGAATTATATCGATTAGAACCTCCAAAGCGATCTCTGGAATCATAAGGGGAAGGACGATTAAAGCCCCCCATTGGGCCTGGCCCCCTCATTTTAGGACTCATCGCAGACCTAATTTCATTGAGGTTGCTCTTGAAGATTTCTATATACCTGTAATGGCAAAACAAACACTTCAGAAAGTTTCTTTAATTACATACATTCTATAAATATTGAAATTTCAATTATGAACCAAAAACTGACAAGCAAATTAACAACTTTTTATCAAGTGAAATTTTTTTTACTATTAAACCCTTTAAGAGTTAATTTAAAAAAAAAAATCTTAATATAAAAAAAGAAAAAAATAGATTTCACCAAATATTTTATTTTTATTTAGCTTTTGAAGGACTCGAGGACTGCTTGAGTGACGTTTTGCCCTCTTGCACCACCAATCCTTGATGAATGCGTCTTCCCAGGCCCTCTTCGTTTCTTTAGCCCGGCCCGGCCCGCCCAGACACTGCCCAGGCCCGCCCGACTGATGCTATAGACTTGCGTACTCTGCCTACTAAACTTACCAAGGATCCTAAAAACTTTTCTTTGTGGGAAATTCGTGTAAATTACCAAAGTTTTTAGTGTAGCGTGTACAGAGTTTAAAGTAACGTTAGAATGTAAAAATTTTGTGCAAATATTAGAAATGCTGATCTAGTGTATTGTGGTTGTGCTGTTTAACAAGGTGTATGTTAAAACGTAATGTGATTCTATCATGTATCCAAAGAAATTTTAAATGTTACAATGTTGTGAAGGAGAGAGGGGAGGAGGGGGGAGAGAGAAAAATAAAACTGTATGTAGCAGTAGCTAATTTTAAAAGAGCATCCCACCTGTGTGCTATTTTTTCTTTATGCTTCTCCATTGCTTTTTCTGTAGTATCCTTATTAACAAATTGTACATACGCTTCCCCAGTGTGCCTCCCCTGGTAAATTCAGTAAGGCA
Organism: Trachelipus rathkii; assembly: GCA_015478945.1. Taxonomy (NCBI): domain Eukaryota; kingdom Metazoa; phylum Arthropoda; class Malacostraca; order Isopoda; family Trachelipodidae; genus Trachelipus; species Trachelipus rathkii. The sequence goes on from JABUQX010030890.1 coordinate 17,958, forward strand.
GAGCAATTCCTATTCGGAACTATTCTCCACCCTTACCCTACGAACACAACCTGAATAAAAAGGGAAGAAATATAGTTTTAAGATACAGCTAATTATTACATTAAAAACTTAAATACTAACTAAAACGAAACCATATCAAATTATCTAGAATAATAATAATGAATCTTTCTGCTTATTAAATTTGACATTTACTCCTACTTATGCTAACAGGAAAATGAAATTTAAACAATTCTAAGAGAGCACTTTAAAAATAGCTAAAAAAATAAATTAAAACTTTACATATCAACCAGAACCAATTAAAATTTCCCAGGAGAGGGTAATGTTAATATAATAATAATAATACATAAAAATAGCTACCATATAGTGTAATACATAAAATAAGCAACCATAAAATATAGATCACTGGGGAACAAATTTTTAAGTTTATTTTCTATTGCATATATAATCTGACACCAGTGTTTCACTCAAGTTTGTAAGCCAATTCCAAAAATTATGTTGGTTTTTGTCTGCAAGCTAGTTATGTCGCTGTTTATGAGAAAATATTCAACAAATTGCAAAATGAATTTTTAGCTGTGAACAGCAAAACAGTTGGGTATACAAAAAAAAATGACCAAAATAACAAAATTGTGCATTTCACTCGATAATACACGCTCTTTTTAAATTTCAGATTCCTTTAGGGAAAAAAAATAAATAAAAAATTTCCCTTTTGTCATTTCATAATTGTAGAATGGTAAGATCTTTAAATTTGTTCGATAAATATGAAATTTTTAGAGCAGAGTTACTCCAATTTTTTATTAAGTATATCCAACAGTTTTAGCGCTCGCTGTTCCCGGGTAAAAAAACGATAATTTTCTTGCAATTTTTTGTTTTTCCTGTGAACAGCAGGAAAACTAGCTTACAGAAAAAAAAACTAACTACAAATTTGAAATCCTCACACCTATATTAGGTTAGTACAGGTGCTGGAAGCAGGGTTGGCATTAAAAAAAAATCCCACCTAAAACAAAAAAGAAAACCGCTACAAGTGTTTGTTTTTTTAGTTTTAGCTGTAATTTTCAACAATGAGATTTTAAAAAAATATTAATTGCAATAACAACTATATTATGTTTCATTAATTAGTATTGAGCCTAGTTCCATTTTATACAAGATTTGGAATTTTTGAAATAAACGAGAATGAAAAAACTAATTTTATATTTTATAAAAAATGAATATAGCTTTAAATGATATTGACTAGAAGATAACTATATATTTTCTAATAATAATTACTAAATAAAAAACTTCAGTAAATTATGTAGAATCCTTTCCTCTGTAGTTATAAATTTGTTACCATACATTTTGAATTTGAATTATTTTATATAGTATGCAATAAACTATAAAACTAATTTGTAACATTGAATTGAAATCAGTCGGTGAATGCTATCTGGCTGTCCTATACTGTCCTATACCTATACTGCATATCCTTACAAGTTTTTGAGCTTTTTCTTTTGAGCTTTTTCTGACCCAAGTCTATTATAAATTTTTGACCAAACAAGTTCAAAAGTTGAGAAAATTTTATCAATTGACTTAGAACTGGCTGGGCATGAATGTAAGGGTGCAAAAAAAAAAAAACTAGTAAAACCTATCTGGCACCTTTTTAATCTGTATATTTTTTCAAATTAATATCCATTGTATTTCACCATTTATCTGGGCTTAACTTTGATAGCAGTGATTCTTCAAACAAATGGGCAGGGAATACAATTTTATCTTTTAATCTGTAAGTCATTAGTCCCAAGGTATTCAGGATAATTTTCAAAAATTAATTTAGTGATTTCAGTCAATTAGCCTAACTGCTAATTACAGATTAATTTTAGAATGTTTAGTTTAGTGACCGAATTAAAATCAAGTCAGTTACAGATTTACAGTCCACAGTTTAACTTGAGGGCTGACTGACAAAGTCAGCGTTTTAAATACTGTTGTTGCCTGTTAGCCAGCTATCAGTCCTATTATCATGCTTAAGCCATGAAACCAATCAGCTAGTTTCAGGGTTATATACAAAGTTTTATTTTCTTTTAAAATTGCCCAGCCCACACAGGTTTTATTATAATAGCCTATAGATCTTTAAGGCACTGTCATTATCCATCCAAGATTTAATTGCACCACGCTCCATCCTTCCCACCATTTCACAATCTTTTCCTTACTACATTCTGCATCCTCCATATCCTGTTTTCATTCCAACATATGTCCTAGAGTTATGTTTTTAAAGCTCTGATACTGTTCCAGTGCTCACTCATTTCTAACATTGAGCTTCACATCGCGGACTTTCCACACTCACTACCATAACCTTACTCTTATCCGCATTTACTTACACACCCTGCCAAACCCCTCTACCAATCCTCTCAATACTCTCTTAAATCACCACACATAAACTCAAATTATCCGTGTCATACAGTAATGCTTCTGTATGATTTCGTTACTATTATTATTGTGAGCAAGTGTAAACCAAGTAAAATTAATATTTTCAAACTTCAAATTCATCCAATAAGGTTTACGGAAGCCGAGGCACGGTTCCCTCTTTTAGTCCATAAGCAAGGCCGATCCGTGACTGAATTCGTTAACAGTATTCTACCCAAAAGAAACCAAATAGAAGGGTGTTGGGGAAAGTGAGAGCTCCTAGCCCTGCTGTCACCTATCTTCCAATATCCAATTGAGATAAATGTACAATGAAAATAAATATATCTTGTGAATTTTATATACTTAATATATAAAGAACTATATTCATATATGGAAAATAAATAGTAATACCTGAATGACACGAAGTGTCAGAATAAATATTCGAATGCCTACTTTGATTTCGTAAATACATGACGATAATTTTACTCCAAATTTTATCTATATACCTCTCCCGACAAAAAAAACTAAATATCTCTGAATAAATAAGGCAAGCCACTATATACACCGCCTAACACCATATTATTTTTGGGTCTCGTATTCACCCATTTCGACCATGGTTTTTACGCTTATTGAAGACTCTCATACTTTGCGCTCGGGTAGGTTGGGAGCTCTTCAGGGAGGTAATCCTCCTAGCTTCTTGGTTAAGCACTCCCTTTCTTTTTTTGACTATATTAGGGATGCTACCTTTGGTTTCAACTTCCCAGCAGTCTTAGATTATTTGTGATGCACTAAAATTCAAAGTTTTTTAAATTAATATAAATTTAAAATAATATTAAGTTAATAATACTTTTACTCTTTAATGATAATTATTGATGCTGTCATAACTCTATCCAATCAACTCTCGTAATCAAGTCAGGCAATTACTTCTCCATATTACCTTAAAGTTTTCCACCCAATGAGATTAAGGCATAATCTTCAGCTAGTGGGAATTGGCCGACAATGTCTGTCACCAAAATATTAATGTTTTTGTTTGGTAAATTTCTTTCTGTTCTTTCTTCACCTCTCTTTGCCACAAGATTGGGGGTAATCGGTGGTCTGTGTCCAAGCATTCGGAAATAAGAAGAAGCAGGTAGGAGATCCATGAACAAACACGCATGAAAAGAAAGCCCGCCTTACCCCCTCTGTACCTATTAGATTGAGTGAAGTATATGCTCGTCACTGTAGATACAGCAATCCATCTCCTCTAGTCTAGCATCTATTAGGATCCGACCGCGACGGCTCCGTCACGTAATGGTAATTCGTCAATGATATAGGGTTCATCTCCCCTGAGCCTAGGTGGGGCCTACAAACTTATCATTGCCTCGCCACTACTAAATTACCTCCCGCCCTTCCATTCTCTCCTATCATGCCCTTTTTATTCTCGGCCTCTGCCAAACTCACATTTCGTTCTCCTTCAGACATTCGTTCACCCCGACTCAAATCCACTTTCTATCTTCTTGGTCTTTCACCAGCCGGTCCGGTTCCCATACAACCTCCACTCTCCCACTAATGACATCCGCCTTAACCAATTCCTGACTTCTCATCTTCATCCTTTCCACATGAACCAAACCATCTCAACATACTTTCATTTCTTTCTTCATTACCCCCTCTCTCATTCATTTCACACCACACCACTCTCTAAGTTCTTTCCTCACTTTATTAATTCTTTTCATACCTAGCATGCCTAAGATTGTCCATCTGAACACCATTGAACTTTAGATCTATACTTCTTTTTCCAGACCATCTCTCACTACCACATACAATAACACAGGTAACAAACATACCCTCCATGTAAGACTCTAGCGCCCTCAAGAACTTAGTCCCCTTTACATTCACCAACGATTTTAATTGCACCAGCACCTTCTGCCAATTCACAATTTCCTACTACACTCTGACTCAATCCGTTCCCCTCTCGTCCAAACACATACTAAATATTTAACACTCAGACACTTGCTTCCAGCCTGCTCATCACTACTACATAACTTCACACTGAGGATGTCCTCACCTCACAACCATAACCTTTACTTTCAAACCCCTCCACTCTTTCAAACCCCTCCTTTTTACATACCCTGCCCTAAATCTCTTCACCAATCCTCTAAAACTCTCTTCAGACTCGCCACACAGAACCAAATCATCCGCAATACAATAGGTAGGGCACCCTCCCACTCTCTTCCATTCTCTCCATCATTCTAACACCCATTTCCTGCCATCCCCACCTCGAATTTCCTTTCATACCCCCCATCCATATACACATTGAATAACCAAGGAGACATAACACAACCCGTTCTCACCCCTATTAATCCTAAACCAATCCCATTGACACCATTTATTCTTACACACGAGCTTCACTACTCGTCATACATACTTTTGATTCCCATTCGGAAGCCTAACCCACAAACCAATAATATCACTAATACCTTGCCATAGGCTTCCTATTAACTCTAATCTAAACTTATTTGTAATTTTATACTATTTATTAATTTATTTGCCAAATAATACTGAAATGATATATATTATACATAAAAAAAAAATTAAAAAAAAAATTAATTATAGATCATGTTTTCTCCCTCAAAAATAAATTTAAAAAAAAAAAATTGTTTTTTTCCAACCCTGGCTAGAGCCATGCAATAAAAATTTTTGTTCTCGAGTTGTTATTTTTAATCAGTAACATAGGAATATTAAACATACACTTTCAGCTTCTGACTCCGATTTTCACTAATGCGTTACTTTCTAAATATTCCTAAAAAATTTAAACAAAAAAAGTAAATATGAAAAACAAAATCAAAAATGTTTAACAATTACCTGAGAAGACTGCATTATCCTCGTGTGAGCAGCCGAAAGGCAAAGCCTTCATTAACCTCACGGCAACAATCATCTTTCTCGACCAGGACAAAAAACATTCCTCTTTTGATAACCAAAATTCCAATTTCAGATCTTTTCCGCTTCAAACACTAAAGTAGATATACAAGTTTTTAATATAAATTTTAATAAAAAAAAAAATAATTCATAAATAAGATTAAGACTTTTAATTTAAACTACCTTCAATTATATCTTTGCCATGTGGTTGATTGTGTTTCTTCCACTGCAAACGAGAAATATCATCTTGGTCTGCTAATTCCAATATATAGCTCACCACTAGGTCGTCCCTTCCCTCGATAGGGTTCATATGAACACATCAACGCCATCTAAAATTTCAATCACCTTCTAGCATAAACAAAATGAATTGTATATTCATTCTGATTCAATTTAATTTATCTTAAACAAAATGATTAAGAAATAAAATCTCTTAAGACAACTCCCAAATTTTCATAAAAACTATCAGTTACAAAAAAAGCTATATGAATTATTTTATGCACAATCATGAAAATATCTATTTAATAAAGAGCAAACAAAAATATTTTATTTTTATTGTAATTTATACTACAAGTTTAATAATGATCCCTTTTTTTATAATTTAATTTTCAAAAAAAATTAATCAAATTTGTAAGGTTACAAATTACCAAGGAAATTGACAACATCCTCTTTGGTTGCTGACCAGGGAAGACCTCTCACTCTGATAACCTTTTCTTCTTCTCCATTCTCTTCACTCATCTTTGCAATCTAAAATAATAATTAATAATAATTCTCCTTGAGGATACAAATGTGATAAAGCATTTTAGGTACGAAATTATGAGTAATGTAGAACCAAAGGTTAAGAATTAATAGTTGAATATCTGATGTTGACTCAGAGAATGAAAGCTAATGGTAAAAGGGGCATGATATCTGGGATATTACCTAGGTTGGGTGAGGTAATGGGGAAATAGGGGATTATGTAAAATGAATTATGTATCAGAAAATTAGATTTTTGAATTTGTGAAGTAAATTTATAAAGACTTTTTCAATAAATGCAATTCATCCGAGTCGAAAGGGTCTTGAACATCTTTCAGAAAACTAGGTAAAGTTAGGAGGGGGTGTAGGGTTAAATTTTGGTACTGAATTATTCAATGATGACTGTAATAGTGGTGGTATAAATAAAACTAAGATTGCTATTAGCTTAAATGAAGAAAATATCAATGCTTCTACACAAATGTCATTAGCCTTAGAAGTAAAAAAGGTGAACAAATTAGTTATATCATGGAGGAGAATCTAGGCTTGCATTATTGAAGCATAGATTACTAAGGAACCATTTTATGACTACTCCTTTCAAAAATATGAAAGTGACATTCATTTTACCTAAACTATTTTACCTAGAGGAAGGAATGGTGGAAGTGTAGAGCTTTATGTAAAAGACCAAAATTGTTTTATCATGTGGGAACACTGCAAATCTGAATGAATATTCAGTAAGTATATTTTAAAGATAGACCCATTAGGGTGGCAAAGAGAAAACCTATTTAGTGAAATAGAGAGAAGATAGAAAATTGATGAAAAGCATAGATGTTTAAAAATATTCAAAGGTAGTAATAGAGAGGACAATTTTGAAAATTATAGGAATAATAGAAATAAACTTAACCAGTCAATAAGAAAGGCAAAGAGAGAGCAGAAATTAATTTAGCAAGGAAATAGTAATTAAGAACTAAAAATTTTTAGTTTTTATAAATTTAAAGTTAATACTAGACAATTGCGTCCAATTAAAACGACTGAATATTTAGTAGTAAGTTCAGATGATATTGGTAACATTTTCAATGTTTATTCTGCGTCAATGTTTACTGAGGAAAAGGGAGGGTTGGTAATAGTTTATGAAACAAATAATTTTGGATAATAGTTTGGAAACAAATAGTAACAAAAAGACTTACAAGAAAATAGGACTTCAATTGAAATTGAGGTAAAAGAAATGAAATCTTACTGAACGACCATATTGACCCAAGTAAAGCTCCAGGCCCGACATATAATATATATATAGTATATATATACTAATATATATATATATATAATATATACTATATATATATATATATATATATATATATATATTTATATATATATATATAATATTATATATATATCATATATATATATTATATTGTATATATAATATATAATATATATGATATATTATATATATATATTAGTTATATCTCATATAATATATATATATTATATATATATATATATATTATATATATATATATAAGCTGTAATATATATATATATATAACTATATTGTAAATTATTCAACGAGGATAGTTACCAGCATTGCTAGAGGCCACTGATATTGGATTTTTAAGCGGATCTTATAACATTTTTTAGGAAAAACAGCATTTATGCTGTGTCTATTTATGAAAAGGTAGTAAGGAAGATTGGGAAATTATAGGTTAGCTTAACATTTCTGGTTGTAAAAGTTTTGAAAAAGTTGCCTGAAAGGTCTATATAAAAATATTTGGAGATAACAGGCTATTGTATACTCCAGCATTCCCAGCATTGTTTTAAAGGGTAGTTCATGTCAGACAAAACCTTTTAGTAATCTTATGAGACGTTACTGACTGCAATTGACTGAGGATGATTCATGTTGATATCTATTAATTTAGGCTTAGCAAAGCTTTTGTAAGGTTCCTCATTAAGTCCGATGCAAAAAAGTTATAGCAATGTAGTTATTAGGTGAGTGGTGAACAGTAAGTATGGATTAAGGGAGTGGTTTGCTAGAATAGAATGCAGGTGTTTCTACTAAACTGCAATTAGCTCATGCTAGGAAAATTCGAGTGAAGAGTGGTGTTCCATAGGGTTCTGTCTTATGTCAACAATGTTCCCCATTTAATATATATATATAATATATATATATATATATATATACTCTATATATATATATATATATATAATTACATATATATTATATAATATTATATATATTATATATATTATATATATAATATACTATTATAAAGGATTTAGACAACAGAGACTGATAATGTAATGATTTCTAGCAGTTGTCAGATGATACCAAAAGTGACTACCTCAGAAAGGAGAATAATAAGAACTATATAAAGATTATCAAAATGATCTTGATTAAACTGTCTGTAGTGGCAGTTAAGGTGACACAAGAATTGTTAAATGCGTGAAAAGGTCAAGTTTTCTTCACTAGTATGCCAGAAATAAATCCAACAATTCAACTAATCGTTACTCCCGATCGTAACTCTTTTCGTTCTAACAAGTTACTCAGAATACACCTATGATAACAGTAGATTTAGAAGGCATCTTAATTCTACGTGTCAATCGGGGTAGAAGCTGACAGTGGTCGCTCATTGGGCAAGGGCGTCGGTTCAAGATCTCTTCAAGTGTATGAATCTTCTCTCTGACTTTGTCCCTCTGCTTCTCCGCATTTCGGGTAATCTCTCTTGCCATGGGGCTAGAATGTCGAAGCTTTCGATAAGTCGGCAAAAACTTTAAGCTTTCTAAACATCTCATTTTCTGTATCTATCAATCTCATTATGCAACTTTGTTCTGATTTCCTTTCCGCTAGAGAGAGAGAGAGAGGAGAGGAGAGAGAGAGAGAAGAGAGAGAGAGAGCAGAGAGAGATGAGAGAGAGATGAGGATGAGAGAGAGAGAGAGAGAGAGAGAGAAGAGAGAGACCAAAGAGAGAGAAAGAGAGAGAGAAGAGAGAGATTTCGGTTCCATAGTCTATGACCGCGTGTTGTGATAGCCACTATTTATCAATTTAAAGCCTCGAAATCAATAGTTGAGGGTTCCTATTTGTTACTTTTGGTGTCCTAATTCATCTTAGGTTAATAACAACATTCCATCATTGCTCCTTCCAATTTGAATGACGACCCATTCAGCAGGCAGCAAATAGATGAGTATAGGAAGGGCAGCCTTGAGCAAATATACCTCTGAATCTTTCTCATACAATAGTTGTGTTAAAAGAAAGCATGTTCGTTTTTTAATGGCCTCAATAACTGTTTCTCATCTATACACTTGAAATAATCTAGTGCACACAATTATAATACACTTCTTTTGAAACGTAAAACTAAACTCTTCTGTACTTAAAATTCTTGATATTTCTTTTTCTCGTAATTTTTCTTAGAAGGATCAAATTATATTCTTCCTAATAAGTTTCTAGGAAGTTGGGTGTTCTGAGGCACCATCTCAGTTGCAAGCTCTGAAGTAGGGGTGGGCGGTGTTCGCCTTTGTATATATATATATTATAATATATATATATATTATAT